>PVKN010000243.1:0-91832 GCA_004027915.1 Capromys pilorides | reverse complement strand
CAGAATCTCCCCTACCATACAGCTGAAGTCTTTTCCTATCTCTTCCCATAAGCCATCTCCAAAAACTCACGATCCACATGGTCAGGTTAGTCACAGCAACGACCCCACTCTCGGTACCAAATTCTGTCTTAGTTACTTTTTACTCGTTGCTGGGACAAATACCCAACACTCAAAATGAAGGAAGGAAAGGTTTATTTAGCTCACAGTTGCTGGAGGTTTCAGTCCATATTCGGCCGGTCCAAGGCTGAATGGAACAGAGCAGAGGGCATCCAGTTCATGGTGGCAGAACAAGCAACTCAACCAACTCACCAGAGCAGAGAGTAACAGCCCTTTAAAAAGTCTCTTTGTGCTCAGTCACTCTGACGTGGGCCCGTTGTGCCCTAGGGTGGAACCAATCACACCCCAGGATGGGCCCTTGATCCCGCTCTAGGGAGGAGCCAATCATATCCTAGGCAGGCCCAGGTCATGCTCCAGGGAGAACCAACTGTAACACATAATCCTAGTGGATCATGACTCATGTCTCAAACTCTAGAAGTCCCCGCCCCATGATTGCATGAGGCTTTGGGGGGACAACTAGACATAAACCATAACAATGCTCTACCCATGGGATAAGTTCACAGGTTTGCTGACTCCTACTATAGAAAAAGAATTTTTAGGATGGTCACTAAGAAGCAGGAAGGGATTTATTAGGCAGAAATTTATAAGTATATATTCAAAGAAACAGAGTATCTGTCCTCAAGAGAGAAGGCTGTGATGTTTCCTGGAACTTGGAACATTTATGATTTTCTTGAAAAGGTGGAAATCTATGGAAAACGTGGCTCACCTCCCAGAAGAATATCCATTTTACATGTACAAGCCCAGATATTTTAAACATATAATGAATTTTTTAAATTTGATGCAGGGTCTCACTACACAGTTCAAACTCATAGTGATTCTCCTGTCTCAGCCTCCCCAGTGGTGGGATTACAGGCATGCACCACCACACCAGGTTTCAGGGCTGGCATGGCAAGCCTGGGGCTAGAAGGCTGGCATGGCATGTAGTACCAGGGGTCACACTCAAGTCCTTGCACTGGCCAAGTAGGTGCTTAGACTTCTGAGCTATCTCCCCATCCCTTTGATAAATAATTTAAACATCCTTTGAATTCTCTCAACATGTTACTGTATCTTAGGATCAGGTACCTGCTCTTCACTTTCTCAACGAGGCCAATTTACAGACTTTCAGTATCCTTAAGGAACTTGAGGTGCGCTGGTCCGCATCCACTTTCTTTTAAGAGTAAAAAGAATTTATTGAGAAAGAAACTTTCTGTCTAAGAGCAACTGAAAGGTGTCGCGAGGGGGTGGCCCATTGACCCCACTTCTCAGGGATGCTTTATTGAGCAAAGCCAGAAGAGAGGTGGCTTCAAGGTGAGACAAAACTAGAGTCAACTAATAAGATGACAAGTACGGTTGCTTAGGTAATGCTGTCACTGAGATGCCACGCCTGATAGCCAAAACTAAAGGAGGGAAAGATCTGGCTCATAATTTGTAAGGGTTTGTTATGGTGTGTGTCTAGTTGTCCCTCCAAAGCCTCGTGTAATCATGTGGTATACTTCTAGAGCTTGTTATTAACTTTTGATCCATTGGGATTATGGGTGTGGGGGGCCAGCCAAATAGCTCAGTGGATTAAAGCACCTGCAAGCAGGTGCAGGGGCTGATGGTTCAGTCCTCAGGCCTGCCATGCTGGCTCTGCCCGAGTGGCACGCTGAGAGGTGATTGAGACAGGGCATGATGACACATGCCTGTAATCCTAGTGCTGGGGACACTGAAAGGAGAGGCTCACTATGAGTCTGAGCTGCGTGTTGAGACCCTGTACCAAACATATAATAATAAAAAGAACTAAAAGTACAGCTACTTTAGTTATGATTGCCTTTGTCCTTTCTACCTCTTCTTCTATCCTGCCTCTTTTGCAGCACAAAATCATATTACTGTGGGACTCGGTGCACATAACACATCTTAATTCTTCTTACTTTCCCTCCTTCACTTCCCCCTCCCCCTCCCTCCACCTTTAGTTCCCTGTGTGAATGTAACAAGGTGACAGGCTAGAAAGGCAGCATTAAAAAAAAAGTCATACATTAATACACTAGCATAGTACAGTTCAAAACAATAGCACTTAAAATAGTTCAAATCAATTAAATGCTTAGGTATCAGTCTAACAGAGTATAAACAGGATCTTTATGCTAAGCATTTAAAATGGTAGTGAGAGAAATCCAAGACCTAAATAAATGCAGACACATCCATCTCATGTCCACGTATTGGAAGAGAGTAAAGAAATCTGTCCTCCACTGTATCAGCCAGCTTTTGGCCGCTGTGACAAAGCATCTGAGATAAACCACTTCAGTAGAAAAGGTTTATCTTGACTCACAGAGTCAGAGGTTTCAGTCTATGGTCAGCTGGCTTCACTGCTTTTAGGCTCATGGTAGGCAGAAACATTGTGGCAGAAAGAGGTGATGGAGGAGGCTGTGCATGCCGTGGCAGCCAGGAGGTACAGAGGGTGGGTGATCTATGCTGGTAAGCTGCTCTCTTTCACCTTTGTTGCACCCAAGCCCCTAGCCCATTGCATGGTGCCACCCACTTTCAGGGCAAGCCTCTCCCATAAACGTGCGGTCCCATATGCCATTTGTCTCTAAAAATGCTCTCACATGCACACTCCAAAGGGTGCATCCCTAATTTGCATGGCATGTCTCAACCCAATCAATGGGTTGACGATCAGGATTAAATAGTACATCTCTAAATTGATCTGTAGATTGAATGCAATGTGGGCGTGTACACACACACACACACACACACACACACACAGAGCAGAATTTCTGCAGATATATGCAAGTTAGTTTTACATATACATAGAAAGGCAAAAACTCTAGAATAGGTCAACAATCTTGAAAGAAAAACTAAATGAGGAGGTATTGCACTCTCTGATTTTTGGACTTACTGTCCAACACTCAATAATCAAGACAATGTAATATTGTCAGAGAGATAGAGGCATCCATCAATGCTACAAAATAGAATATCCCTAGATGAGTTCACACAGGCGAAGCCAAATTTTTTATTTTGTTTTTTTAACACAGGGCTCACTATGCAGTTCAGGCTGGACTTTAACTCACTTTGTAGCCCAAACTGGCCTCAAACTCACAGTGATCCTCCTATCTCAGCCTCCTGAGTGCTGAGATTATAGGCATGTGACATCATGTGGCAAAATCAAATGATTATTTATTTATTTATTTGATACAGGGTCTCGTTATGCACTTCAGACTCGTGATCCTCCTGTCTCAGGCTCCCCAGCGCTGGGGTTATAGGCATGCACGACCATGCCCTCTTTTTGGGGCTGGCATGGCATGTGGTACAGGGAATCAAACTCAGGTCCTTGCCAGGCAGTCACTTAGACTACTGAACTATCTCACCAGTCTTCAAATATTTTTAATAAAGATAAAATCAAATTATTTTTAATAAAGGTAAAAAACTATTCAGCTAGGCATGGTGGTGCATACCTGTAATCCCAGCATTTGGGAGACTGAGGCAGGAAGTTTGAAGCCAGCCTGGGCTACATAGTGAGCTGAAGGCCAGCCTGAACTGCACAGCGAGATCCTGTGTCAAAAAATATTCAGTGGTTTAAGAATAGTCTTTAAAAATGGTGTTGCAAAAATTGGATATCTACATGCAAAGACTAAATCTCCACATAGCCTCAGACTTTATGTGAAAATTAATTCACAATGAAACGTAATTCTAAATATGATACATAAAAGCCAGAAAACTTTTGGAATACATAGTATTTAGAGCTTAGCAATGAGTCTTTATGTATGACATAAAAATGAAATTCTTTTCATAACAGTAGATAAACATATGCATGGCAAATAAACACACAGAAAGATGTTCAGCAGCACTGATCATTAGGAAAAAGCAAATTAAGCCCATTATAAAATAGCACTTCTCACCTATTAGAGTGTTTTTTTAAAAAAATACATACTGACAGCACCAAGGCTATGAAGAAGGCTAAAATTAACAGAGGCTATGAAGAAGCTAAAATTTTCATGTAAGGGCTGGGGATGCAGTCAGCAGTGGAGCAATTGCCTAGCACATGCAGCCTCCAGTGCTGGAAAAATCAAAACAAGCAAACACAAAAGCCTTTCATGTGTTGCCAGTAGAGGTGTGAACTTGGGCAGTCCCACTGAACAGTGTTTCACAGGTTTTCATTATGTTAGCCGTGTACTTATTGCTAACAATTCCATCTCTGTGTATCTACCCCAGAGAAATGAAAATGTCTGTCCACACTGAAACCTGTGTGTGAATATTTTTAGAAGCTCTTCCTATCATCTCCCCAAGCTAGAAACGAAGCACGCGTCCTCCAAGGGATGAGGGGGAGGGAGGGCCAGCTTTCTTACATCCTTATAAGGGAAGAGTACTCAGTAATGAAAAGAAATGAACTGTTGACACATGCCACAACCTGGATGAGTCCCAGAGCTGCCGAGCAGGGCCTAGGGATGCCTCAAAAGCTCATGCATTACTCACTGATGTAGCATTTTTGAAAAGATAAAATTTAATTTTTTTAATTTTTATTAGTCCATCTTGTCACTACATAGAGAATTCCTTTACTGTGGGAAATTGGTGCATGTACATAACACATCTGAATTCTTTTTTGTCCCTTTCCCTTCACTCCAATTTTTAATTTTTTTCTTTTTTTTTTCAGCATCATGTTTTATCAATTAGCTGTCATACACAGGTTAACAGCCCAACTGACAGGTCAAAAACCACATAAAACACAAAAGACAATTATACAAGGTACACTTTTAGATAGATTGGCCATGGTGGGTTATAATAATTTTTTTCTCTCATTTTTTTATTATCTGCCTTTTATCTTGTGCTTGATTTAAATATTAAAATTCACACATAGCAGAAACTATGTACTATTTAAGCTTGTGTGTTTGATTTACTTCTCCTAATGATATAGTCTCAAAGTGCATCTGTTTTCCTACGAACGCCAAATATACACATTTTAGCATGAAGTGTAGAAGTCTGTTTTCTGTTGCTATAACAAAACATCTAAGGCTAGGTAATTTTTAAAGAAAAAATTTATTATCTCATAGCCTAGAGGTCCAAGAACATTGTGCCAATTTCCATTTGGCTCTATGGTTAGCCTTACAGCAGATGGCATAAAAAATGGTGACAGTGTGTGACAAGGCGAGATCATATAGAATGACGGGACACGGGAGAGCAGAGTGGAACCCATTTTTCTCTTTTCTTTTTTAATGTATTTAGTACAGGGTCTACAAGGTCTCACTACACAGATCAGACTCACAGCGATCCTCCTGTTTTCAGCCTCCCAAGTGCTGGGATTACAGGTGCGCGCCACCATGCCCAGTCTCAATCGCAGTCTCAGTGCACCCCAGGGGCAGGACCAGCAGAGCAGGCTGTGGGATCAAGACCTTGACCTCTGTAAGTCTGCCTAAGCAAGCACTTTAATCTGCTGAGCTATCTGGCCAGCGCTCTCTTTCCATAACTATTTGCTCTGAAGAGAACCAACTCACTGCGCAAGACCAGCATTAATCCCTTCGATACTGGTGCCTACAACAAACCCAAAGAACTTCCCCTATTCCCCTCCTTTTCTAAGTTCCTCTGCTTCTTAACACTGTCATGCTGCAGGCCACGCTCCCCCCACACGCTCTTGGGGAACCAACCAGAACTACAGCCTGGAAAATAGATTAGCGTTTTCCAGGAGTTAGGGGTGGAAAGAGTCTGTGGCCACGAAGAAATAGCACAGGGCAGGTTTTTGGGGTTAACCAAACTATCAATATCTTAACTATAAAATGTTATACAAATTTATATGTGCATTAAAGTACACAGAACTCTACAAAAATATCTCAGAAAACCAATTTTATTGTATATAATGGTACTTGTTCTAGTCAGCTTCTCATTGCTTGGACACTGTCTGACACCCACAAGTGAAAGGAAGAAAGGGTTATTTTAGATCACAGATTTTACAGGTTTCAGTCCATAGTCAACTGGCTCCAAGGCAGGGCAACATGACAGGGGCACTGTAGGGGACAAACAGCTCATGGTCTGGCAGCAGAAGTCATCAAGACTCCTTCTTTCTCGTTTTATTCCATCCAGGCTACACACCCATTGGTTAGTGCCATCCATACACAAGATGCACTGAAGAGAAACGCGTGGAACCACGGCCCCATCGGTGGACTAAGCCAGTACCGTGCATCCAGTTACCTCCGAAAGCTCTATGAGTACATGAGGCTTTGGGGGGATATCTACAGCCAAGCCATTATAATCATTTTTAAAATTAAAATTTTGAAGTATGTAATAGTTTTTCTCTCATCCCTACCTCTGTTTACCCCATGCAGATAGATAGATAGATAGATATAGATATGAATATATATATATATTACAGTATTTGTATTTTCTTGCTATGTATGTCACAAAAAACCCCCAACATTTTCTGCAGGATTTATTCTACTTAATATTATCCTGAAGCTCCTCCTACATCAGTGGTACAGAGCTACTCTGACTCCTAAATTCTGGGAGAAGGCTTTGTTGCAGCCCTGGATTTGGTTTCATTGATGGCTTTTACATATTGCAGGCAAAATCCTGGAGGAAGAAGGATTTGCTCTCCAGGACTGACTGCACCCCAGGGATAGGGCAGGCCTATTTATTGAAGTGTTGAGCCAGGTACATCTCACACAGAGACCCCTGCTGCAAGGAAGGCTAAGCTGTTGCCAAACATAAAGGTTCAAGTTTAAACTACCATTGTCTCAGGCTCCCTTGCTTATCAGGCAAATATTTATAAAATAGATGGCTTCATTTTCATATGGCTTGGAAAGGGCCCAACTCCCGGGTCATGGCCGTTCATTCTGTAAAGCAACCAGGTGCTAAAGACTAAAGACTGATGCCTGGACTTTTGGCTTAGACAAGTGGAGCCTTTCCATCCGGGCCACCTCAGATGCCCAGAACCCACCCACAGTAGGACCAGATGCTCCACATGTCTCTAACATGCTTTTCCCAGGATGCATCTTGATCCCAGCACTTGTCTGTTATCGATTCTCAACCTTCTATTCTTTCTGAGACCTGAAAAGTGATCCATTCATCACACAGCCCTAAAAGTTACCAGAGTATCTGAAAATAAATAAATAAACAAAACTTCAGTCAAGGAATTATTAGTGGGGGGAGGGGATTCACCTTGAACTGCATGCCTGCGTGTTTTTTTTTCTTTTTTTCTTTTTTTGAGGCAAGATCCTGCTCTAAGTGCCACTAAAATACCTACAGAGACTGAGCTTAAACTTGAGACCTTCCTGTCTCAGCCTCCCAGACTGCTGGCATTACGGGCATGTGCCACCATGCCCAGCTGGTTAACGAAGTTTTGATCCAGCCTCGATGAGATTGCTGCTGTTCCCACCACACGCCTCCAATGTGAGTGAAGAGTCTGGATTCTGGATTCTAGATTCTAGGTTGATGATTCCAAGTTAGGTCAGCGGAAGAGAAACCCCAATAGCTTAGTAACATGCAGAGGGAGGAAAGAGAGGTATAAAGGAAAGGCGGAAAAAGGACAGGTCTGGGGTCAAACTCCAGCTCTGCTACTCACCAGCTGTGTGGCTTTCGTGAGCTACTGTGGCTCTCTGAGCCCATTCCCTCATCCATGCCCCCCAAAAGTGGTCATAAGGTGGAGAGGATAAGGTGTATAAAGCACATGCGTGGTCTCTGGCACGTTGCTGCTGCTCAGAAGGAAAAACAGGACTCAACTATCATGAACGTTTCATGTCTTCGGGCAGAAGGGATTTCTACGCCTGCTCCCAGCTCACGGGGGGCGCAGGGAAGTGCAGCACCACAGAAGCCGGACCCTGCGCTCAGAGCTGGCTCCACAGGGGCGCGGTTTTGCCCAAGTTACTTCAGCGCCGTGGGCCTCAGCTTGCTTCTCTGTAAAAAACTGCCATGAAAATAGGACCCATCTTACCTGAGCTGTGCTGATTCAGAAAGAGATAAACAGTACAGTCCGGCGCACGTGTTCACACTGCGCAGCATCAGGAGCGCAAGAGCCTCCTGATGGTCCTGCGGACCTCGCGGAGTGCTGTGGAAACGCGCGCGCACCGCGTGGGAAGGAAGGCGGCGGAAGCTGGGAGGAGATGGGTGCAGTCATCCAGGCCTGACCTGGCAGGGCACAGAGCAGAGGCCGAGGGCGTGGATGCAGCTCAGAGTCGGCGTAATGGAAAGGGGTGGTAACACGTGTCATTCAGGGAGTGCCAGGGAAGATGCAGGGGACACGAAGGCTTTGCCTGCTGCCTGCCCCTGCGCATCCCTCCCCTCCGTGCTTACTGTACTGTACTTCGTGGTGCGGCCTGTCCAAGCCAGCGAGGCTGATAATAAAGCTGACGTGAGGGAGACGGCAATGATAATCCCCAGCCGTGCGGTCTCTGTGGCAAACACATCGAACGCTCTTAGCCCACTGGAACCCGAGGGCTCAGGTGTTAGCTCTGTTGCAGGTGAGGCCACCAAGGCTCTGAGACCTAGTGGCTTTCCTCCGGTAACACAGCTGCCAGGCCGCAGAGGTAGAATTTGAAGCCCTTGAGCTCAGCCTGAGCGCGCCACAAAGCGCTGGGAGGCCTCTGAGCACCGTGGAGCCAGCGCTCGGAGACCTTCCACCTCCACCGGGGGTGTAAAAATAGCCGCAAGGATATTCGTGCTTGTGTTCACGGAAAGATGTTAGATGATTTCCCGAATCCATGAAGGACATTCGGAGCCAAGGCCTGTGGAATAACAAGCCCACCCAGGAGAAGCGGGCACTGGCGGAGGGGGCCAGGCAGCGCGCAGCCCTGGCCCTGACCTGCGGGGTTCCCTGCTCAGGGCGAGGTCCCAGGCTTGGACGCTGCCCAGAATAGCCCGGGCGCTCACTTCCTAGGGCTGCCTTAGCGAGCTACAACGCCGTGGGTGGCTTAAAGCATCAGAAATTAACTCTCTCATGGTTCCGGAGGCCAAACGTCCCAACTCGAAGTCCTTCTGAGTCCCGGATAGATTCCTTCCTTGGTGCTGCCAGCATCTGCCATCCTTGCCTTCTGCCCCTTAGCCGACAGCTGCATCCTGTGAGGCTCTTCCTGTCTCCGCATGGGGCTGCCCTGTGTAGACTTACTTCATCTTACAAGGACACTGGTCATGTTTGATCAGGGACCCACCCGCCCTCCAACCTCCATCATGATTATGTCTGTAAAGACCCTATTTCCTAATAAAGGTTTTGTTTGTTTATTTGTTTGTTTGTTTTGAGGTAGGACTTCACCATATATTCCAGATGGCCTTGAACTTGCTAAATCCTCCGGGCTGGACTTGCACTTACAATCCTCCTGCCTCAGCCTAATAATGCTGGGATTATAGGCATGCACCATCACCCCTGGCCTAAGGTCACTTTTGGTGAGTTAGGAGTTCCACCTGTGTCTCTAGGGGGAGGGGATACAGTTAGCATGACTTCTGCTGTGACCTTGGACTTGGAAAGATAAAGGTACCACCTCCTGTGACCTCATAGCCCTCAAAGCAGCTGGGACAAAGGTTCCAGTAGTGGCCCTTGGACAAATTAAACCATAATCTACAGAGCGAGGGTGCCAGGTTCTGGAAATATATGGAAAGGTCTCTGGAGATGACACTGTCACCGGCTGGCTGCCTGGCCCTGCCTCTCCCCGCACTCCTGGTCTTGCAGCCTAGGAAACTGAACCTTCAAGCAAAAACCTAGCTCCTCCCTCAGCTGCTATCTTGCCCTTGAGATAGTCCTTCAAACCCCTTGGAGCCTATTTTCCATTTGTCAAAATGAGACCAACAATACTTCCTGAGAGTCATGAGACAGATGATAAACTACCTAGAGAGGCACGCGTCACAGGTGTTCCATGTGTTCATTTCTTCCCCTTCTGTCATTATTACGTGGTGCCAGATGGATGGATCTACTAATTGCCACTGCACCAGTTTGACCGATGTTTACCGAGGACTACAATTATGCTGGCTTTGGGCTGCGCCCAGGGGCATAGTGAGTATTAAGATCAATCCTTGTCCTGTAGACTCACACACACTCATGTAAAAATATAACACATGCTTTACCCCAGCTACCCTGGGATTTTTGACTTGCTAAGAAACTGCAGGGTGCAGTGGTCCATTATAAATGCTCCCAACTTGTTTGTTTTCCTAAAAGGCAAGAACTGTTTCTTCCTTACTCTGTGCTAGGTCTTTCACCCCTAGTTCTTACAGTGCTCTCTATGGTTGCAGCATCTCCATCCTTCGGGTAAGGGAACTGAACTCAGATATGAAGAAAGCAATGCTGGGATTTCACCTGGCCTGTCTGCCGGGACTCTGGCAGAGCGAGGTTGCCTTTCCCTAGCTCTAAAATCTTACCCACAAGAAACTGGTTCCAAGAATGAGAGAGGCTATATCTGGTCCTGTGGATGCCCCGAGGCCTGCTGTCCACCCACAGGGCAGGCAGTGAGTGAGTTCACTCCCTGGCTGCCCTCCCAGCTCCATTTCCGCTCAGACCCTGCTTGATGTGGGTCTGAGGAGTAGACAGGCAATGACGGACCGTGCGTGTGGAGTCGCCATCTGCTGCTATCTAGAGTACTTCAGTTACTTTGGACCCAAAATGACGCATCTGTCTGATAGTCTCAGTTACTTGTTTACATTCTGAGCCTTGGGGTCAGTGATAAAGACATTGTTCTTCAAACACACACACACACACACACACACACACACACACACACACACACGTGAGGAAGTCTGTGGCATCAGAAAACCCATTAGCAGACTCCCCCCTTTCTTAGAAGAATGTAAGCTCTTGGTCTGTTCTCATAAGAAAGCTAAAGTCACACTGAAGGCAGGAGAGGACAGGGTCCTAGTGGCATTATGGATGACTTTGCAGGTGAATAGATCCTATGGCTCCTTCCCAGCCTGTAATCATAATTGAAATCCCAGTCTTGATGTTTGACTGCTGACAGCTTTCAAGCTCTGTCATTCCCTTCCTTCTGCCCACATCCAGGCAAGCCAAAAATAAAGCTCCGGGCATCTTCCTTTATCAGGAAACTGGAGCCCCATGAGCCCTCACCCTCCGTGCAACACCAGGCTATTCACACATCCACTTGGGAGCCTGCCCTGCTCTCTCAGATATCTGTCATTCACAGATCACAAGCCTTCCTAACACCTTCCTGGTGCAAGGGCAGTGCCATCTGTCCTGCTATCAGAACCCAGTTCCGGCATGAGGGGCACTTGTCTCTGTGGAGGGTCCCGCCCAGCCGCTTCTGTGGTATCCCAGGCTGTGCTGTTCTACTATGTCTGGGATCTCCTTTTCTTTCCTCCTGCCTTCTCTGCCTCCCAGAAGCCCTGCCTTTGTTAGGACACTTCTGTCCCTCACCCTTCAGTTACCAAGTCCCTAAGCCCTCTTCCCCATTCCGAACAGTCCCACGCCCAATGTTAAAAAGTCACTAAAAAACAACCAGAAAGTCTTTTTCTTGCTACTGCATTCAGTGACTACTAAGTCCTAGCACATCATCTTTGTGGAGAGAGGAGCCTCAGTTGTTTCACCAGTAGGGCTTCCTGGCTAATGCTGGGATGGTGGACATCAGGCATAGAATAGTAGTGAGAGACTCCACTCCTCGCCATCTTCCCCTTCAACTGTGGGGCTGAATTTGTACAGCTAGCACTTCACTTCCTGGATTCTGTGAAAAGACAACTCTTCCTCCCCTTTGGTAATTGATATCCAGTGTGCATAGAATTAGCACATCCTTGCCTAAGGATAGAATTTAGGAGGAAGAAACATGGAGGTGGGGGATATTTGGTAGTCGAAGAAGAGGCAGTACCTGGAATCTTCCACAGAGAATGGTTGCAGGACCCGGCAGGCAGCATCAGACTGCTGGACATTCTGGTCCATCTTCTTTTCCAGGACTCTCAAACTCTCCAAGGATACAAAGTATAGCAGGAACCTGACCAGGAGGGTGCTAGCGCTGTCCTGAGAGGCCACCATCCCAGCCTCAGTCTTTCACACATGGGGCGACTTACACTAAGAGTCCCCTCCAAGGTCGCCAAGCTAAGGCCAGGACCAGGACTAGAGATTGGGCCTCCTACCTCTAAAATGAAGAGATGCATTGGAGTGCAATGCATTCCAGTTAATCTGTGAGAAACAACTATGACCTTTATGAGTGAGTTGCCTGTTTGTCATGTTGCTGTTACTTACCTCTGTCGCAAACTGCCCTCCTGAATGCAGGAAAATGGATTATGGCTCTAGCTGTCATGCCATGGAGTTGGCCTAGCCCCGCATGTATCCAGGACCACGTGTGCTGTGTGCCCAGGAACATTGCCTGCCACGTGTTTGGGGGCATGTGTGGGAACCTGTATGCTAGCACATAAGCCAAGGAGTGGGGTTCCTTCCTACACTCTTGGGCAGGGTCCCTGGGACCTCTGTCACCACAAACACAAGTTGAATGCTATTCTTTCTTCTCAACTATAAGAAGGTCATGGGCTCCAGGGGCCCCACTTGGTTTAAGGAAACTACAGAGACTGTCTAATGGAAGTCCTGCCCTTTCGAAACCAGTCACAGTCAGAGGTGTCCTGTGGCAGTGAGCAGCTGCCCCATTAGCCCAGCTGGACACTACAAAGGAGCCCTAGCCCTCTGGATTTCCCTGCTAGTAAGCTGATGAAATTTTCGCCTCTGTCAGGACCCAGCTTCTAGCAAGATTTAGACAAATTTCCAAGTCAAATAGGGCAGAGTGTGCTTTCCTCCTTGAATGTTTTCCTGTTATTCTGATCCCTGAAGAGGCTCCTGCAGGCCAAGGCCAGAGCTGTCAAAGACACAGTGCAGCCTGAGGAGAGGAGTCAAAGAAAGCAGCAACCAAACACACAGCCCTCTGCTTCTGAAGCAGCATCAGTGTGGTAGGACATAGGGTGTGTGTGTGTGTGTGTTTGCTTTTCCTATAAAAATCTAAATGAGGAAGAAAATTGCAAGTGATCATAATCCCACGGCATTAAAGGTAGCCCACCCTGGCCCTGGACTTTTCATGTCCATCAGCTTCCTTCATCAGTGTGGTTCCCATTAGCCCGAGAACGGAGGAGAGTGCCTTGTTTTACCTGCCTGCTAGGAGGCCTACAGCTGCCCATGGCCATGGCAGTCATGGGGATTGGAGCAATAGAAGGAAGAGACCTGCCTGGAGCTGTGTGCCTGCAGATGTAAAATCGGGGTCCCAGTGGCTGCTCCATGCTCAGGCCTGCTGTGCATGTCTAGGGCTGCAGAACTGCTATTGGTCCTCAACTGTTGAGGTTTATCAAAAACTAAATGAGATTCTAAGGGTTTCCCCTCACTGCAAATTCCCCTCTTCTAGTCTACCTCTATCATCTGCAAGCTTCTAGCCGGAAGAAGCAGATTGAAAGAGAGGCTCTCCAAATATGACTTCTGTCCCTGGCCACTCTTGCCCTCCCTCAGCTCCTGCTGAGATTCCAAAGCCAGGGTAAGTGGGGTAAGGTAGAGTCTGACTTTTTCTTACCTTTAGGGTCTGCTGTCTGTTTCTTATTCAGAGTTAGTTGGTGTTTATTGAGTGTGTATAATGTGCCAGGCATTGTGTTAAATATCCTCACACATATCCTCCCTACTGACCTTATGGCAACAAGGAGAGAGGGTTTGAAACTCCCATGGTCCAAACAGAAGGGGAGTAGAAATAGAAATTGATTGCCATGAACACTGCAGACAGACAGAGCTGGATTTGACCCCCTGCTTTGTCTTTTACCAGCTCTGTGATATGGGCAAGTTCCTTAGCTTCTGGGTGTCCGTGTTCTGATGGGCAAGATGAGGATCATCACCTTAGAGCTGTGAAGAATAAATGAATAGCGTGTGTGGAGGTAACACACTGTCTAGTACATGAAGACAAAAAAATTAGGTGAGGATGATTCTTGGAAAAATGAGTCTCATGGATGTGCAGGCCAAAACCGAGGCGAGAGGGCTTTTGATGGGGAGCTAAGGCAGGAAGGAGGCCAGGGGTTTTATCACATATATCCAGTGGCAGTGAGCTTAGAACAGGATCACCAAACAAAATAGAAGGCCCGGAAGTGACCCAATCAATGTACACTGGAACTTACTTTGAGACAGAGAAGCTGTTATAAATTACCGGAAAAAGTATAAACCACTCAGTAACAAGTATTTCTACTTCCCATGTGGGAAAAAAAATAGACTCCCTACTTCAGATCACATCCAAAACCAAACTCCAGGTTGCTTAAAAACCTAAATGTGCAAGACAGTTTTTTATAACATGAAGATAAGCAAGGATTTACTTTATAAGACATTAAAATGAGAAACCATAAAGAAAAATATCTGAAACTTAAAAAAAATTAAATTAAAGGCAATTCATAAAAAAAATGCAAAGATATGTTTAAAAAAGTCAATCTAATGGGCCAGCCAGATAGCTCAACAGATTAAAGTGCCTGCTTAGGCAGATGCAGGGATCAGGGGTTCGATCCCTGGCTTGCCGAGCCAACCCCACTCCCGAGGCATGATGAGACGGTAATTGAGACCCGGTGAGGTGGCTCTCAACTGTAATCCCAGAACCTAGGAGGCTAAAAGATAGGAAAGATCACAACAAGTCCAGTCTGTGTAGAGAGACCCTGTAGGCCCTATACCAAATCCATTAAAAAAATAAGTAAGTACTAATCCCAGTACTAGGGAGGCTGAGGCAGGAGGATTGTTGCAAGTTCAAGACCAGCCTGGGCTACAAGAGCCAGCTCAAAGGCCAGCCTGAACTGCATAGTGAGACCCTGTCTCAAAAAGACCAAAAAAAAAAAAAAAAAAAGTAAATAAATAGAATAAAAATTAATTAAAAAGTCAATCTCCTAAGAACAAAGAACCCAGTGGAAAAATGCGTAAGGACTGCAATAATAATTCACATAAGAACCCTAAATGTCAAAAAAAAAAAAGAAGAAGAAGCCTACATGTCTCGTCCACATATAAAGTTATCACCTGGTAATAGCACTCAGTGTACAGTACCTGCCTGGCAAGCCCAAAGCCCCAAGTTTGATTTCTATTACAATAAAACAAGTTATCTGGTCATGTGTGGTGATGTACACCTATAATCCCAGTACTCAGAAGGCTGAAGCAGGAGGATCACCATGAGTTCAAGGCCAGCCTGGGCTGTACAGTGAGTTCGAGATTGGCCTGAATAACTTAATGAGAAATTGTTTAAAAAAGAAAAAGTTCTCTGGACCTTGTCAGCAAGCAAAGATACTGTTTAATTTAAAGAAGGAAATTCAATTGCACAGTTTCTGTTTGGTAACAGTGGAAAAATTATGACAAAACACAATTTCAGTGCAAATGTAGGGAAATGAATTTTGCAGGTAGATTGAAACCATTTTGGAAAAGAATTTTGGCAAAATCTAATAAATTGTGAAGACACATATGTACTGACTAAACTTTCCACTCCTAAAATATACCCTAGGAAGACTCTTTAATATGTTTTACAAACACTGCCTATAGAAAGCAAAAGAAAAAAACATGAATAGCACAAAATATTCTCCACTGAGAGCACAAACACTGCTAGGAAATCGTGGAGCAGCAGCTGAATTCTGAAGCAACTGCAATGCCTGGTCCAATCTGACTGCGTTGCTTTAGCTAGATATTGAAATCACAGCGCTGAGTGCTAAAAGCAGGCTGTGGAATATTATGGATAGTATGATACAACTTTACATGTAAGTTTAAAACATACATATATGTCTGGTGAAAACTGAAACCCATGGGTTGGGACACATCGGACCCATCACTGCAGTCACTCTAAGGATAGAGGATGAGGACCAGGACTTGTATGTTATGAATCAGTGCCAAAAGGAATGACGAGAAGATCTGATGAAGGTAGCTCAGAGGACTCACTGAGATTCGTCCCTCAGCGAGCCAAGAACCCCTGAAGCAAATCCTCTTTATTTT
The DNA here is from genome assembly GCA_004027915.1 of Capromys pilorides. NCBI lineage: Eukaryota > Metazoa > Chordata > Mammalia > Rodentia > Capromyidae > Capromys > Capromys pilorides. The sequence goes on along the minus strand of PVKN010000243.1, from coordinate 75,886 downwards.
GGGTAGTCAGCGTGATCTCGTGCATAATCATTTTAGTAAAGGAGGACCATGTGCTTAGTCACGAATGTGACCATGATCTCTATTAACTTTCATCCTTTATCATCAGTTTCACACAGGGGTCAACCATCAGCATTCCAAGCAAGGGAGAAAGCAACAAACACAGCTCACAGGTGAAGCTGCCATCCATCACCTGGAGTCCCAGCTTTCTGGGACTCTCAGCAACAGACCACAGCTGTCCCTGGGCCCCATTCATTACATTCCATTTCTTGAAATGCTAGTTAGGCTACAAGGACTGGTGTTGGGATATGGACTACTTCATAGTATTTTATTTCTTTTTTGAAATTCTGAAATCAAAATTTAAAAGTGAGCATTTGTTCGCTTGAAAAGGCAGGCCTGTGGGTTCTTTTCCTTAAAAATAAGCAGACTTGAGATCCTTCTGTACACTCTCTTCTTCCACGGCCTATCCCTCTCTCTCCTTTCCATCCGTCAGGGAACAAGAGTCTGGAGCACCCTATCAAGGGAGCATCTGCTGGCTGTTTAGGGGTCTTTTATCTTGACTCTGAGAGACTATCTTTTCTTCCTGTGGCTCATTGGCTTTATCTAGGCATTCAGCCTGTCTCAAATTATTCTAGAACTTCTCATAGGCATGATATTAAAAACAAAGCATCCACTCTAGTGATCTTGGTGGAAAAAATTATATAACTACTGAAGCGCAGTGAGTCAAACTCTGAAATAAAAGCTAGAGAACTATTACATCATTGTGGTCACAACAAGAAACAGAATTCCCCCCAGAAGGCTAGAGACATGAATGAAATGACTATTTACAGAAGTGTGGGCAGCATTATGGGAACACACAAGGATGGTGAAGCACTAGGAGCCAGTGGGCGGGAAGTCATCACCACTCCAAGGCTAAGGGAGGAGGGGAAAGAACGCTAGAACTGTGGCCCAGTGAAAAGGGACGACCCAGAGGAAGGAATGTCTTGTAGCAACTGGAGTCATGGGGAACCTTAACCAAAACCAGAGAAGGCACCAAAGCAAGTATGGGTTGGGGACTAAGTGGGTAGAAAAACCCCAGCCCTTCTTTTTCTCCTAATATTAACCTGTCTGGATGCCTATCATTGGCTATATCCAATGGGAAGCTAGAAACAAGACATCATGGGAGATGTAGTCCATAGAAGTCACTCCCACCGTAGGACAGAGATTTATGCTTGAAGGAAGAGTGGATAAACAGCCTAAGAGCCAAAAGAATAAAAAATTATGGAGTTAAGTGAGCAAAGGCTACACAGCTTTGTGGAAGAACAGGAGAGGATGTGGGCCACAGGGTCTTGAAGAGAGATTACTGCTAAAAGGAAACCAAAGGAGAAAACGTAATATGGGCTGAAATGTAAAACTCTGAGAAAAGAGGCTGGCAGACATCACAAGTCTCAGGGAAGGGCTAAAAAGGGGGACAAGGCTTCAAGTAGGACCAGAGGGAGTGGCAGCGAGTAGCTCCAAAGCCCCCATCTGTTTCTCCCAAGTGGGAGTCATAGGCAGCCATGGTTGCTGAGTGCACAGAAGTGGAGGGGAGCAGGCAGTTGATGGAAAGCAGGCCGGTTGGAGGGCGATGCACTGTGGGTGAGATTCAGCATCTGCAGATCCTATACAGCCAAGACCACCCTTCAGCCTGACGCTGTCTGCGGCCCCACAGAGAGCTGCTGTCCCCCGCACCAGGCTCCAGGCTGTCTGGAGATGCCTCTGGGAGGGCTGAAGATGCCTCCAATGGCGCCCAGGCTGGCTGCCTCTCCCAGTGGTCTTCTAGCAAACAAAGCAATACAGATTTCTTTCAGCTCTAGGCTTCTCCCCTGAGGAGACACAGACAGAGCGCTGAGCCCGGCCCATGTTCTCTGGTGTGTGATGTCGTGCACAAACTTAGAAGCTCCAGACCTTAGCTGTAGCCAGTAGCAGAAGAGGAGCAGGCCAAGGCCCTTGTTTGGCAGTGATGTTTCTGTGGTGACACGACTCCCATTCTGAGATGCTCAAGTCAGACAAGTCTTAGATGAGACCCAGAGCCTGGCTCCAGCAGAGAAGAAATCCATATGTTCCTTAAGAAGCAAAGCCGAAGTTTGGCTTTCCCCTCTCTCTTTTCATTCCTCAGCGCAGCGCCCTGGATGTATCTGGCCCACAGTGACAATCTCACTTGGTGTTGCTCTTTCCTTTCACCTCTGATTAACCAGTGAAGGTCACATGTTTCCTCAGGGAGCCCAACAAGGGCACAGCCTGTCCTGGAACCAGAGCCCCTTCATTCTTGTCCACTGCTAAGTGGCTTCCTGGGAGAATGCTTGCAGCCAGGGAAGGACAGAGCATTTTTCCTCACCTGTGTCCTGACTGTTGGCTCTCCTTCCCCCAAACTCAGCTGGGCGCTTCCTGGCATTGAGCTGGGTGCCACGGAGAGCTCCAAACTGGATGATGATGATGATGATGATGATGATGATGATGATGATGATGATTGGAAAATGTGTGCTGCCACGTTAGGCTCCCCAGGGGACATTTTAGCTGCATGAGTCACAGAGTATTCAGAGATCCTACTTCATTTAAGGGTGATCTGTTTATAAGCATGTGTAGGTTTTAACATTTTGCAGTGGTTTTGTGATGAGGGTGGAATATGCATTTAGAATGTGTATCTCTCTTGGACTGTAAACAAAACTATGTGTATAAGTGTGCATAAGGGGTGGGGTGGAGAGAGAGCTTTCTAGAAATAGATGGCGAGCCCTTGTTGTATCTAAAAGGGTTTTCTGCAGAAAGAATTTGCTGACCCACAGTATCCAAGGGCCGCTGAGGCACCCAGGTGAGGGAACAGACCCAGACACGATGCGTGGTGAGGAAGTGAAGGGAATCCTTGCTGCCCAGCCCCAGGCCTAACAGCGATTATGGGATGGTGGTTCTGACAGAGAGAGCACAATTCTGCTCTGTGCACCTCAGCTTCTCCAGTTGCAGGAATGTGGAGAGGCCAATAAGGCTGAGGTGTGTGTGGCTTTCACAGCCATCTGGGGAAGGATGGACATCTTCCCCATAACCCACCCTGGAATCTGCTAGATGCTGGCTGGATGCAGACATGAGCCCAGTGGAAGGTGCCTCCACATGGCCCCCACCAGCCTGGATCTTCCAGAGGAAAGTGTCTGTTCTGACTGCTGAGGAGGAGCTTTGACAAGCAGAATAGCAGAGGTGGGACCCAAGAGCAGCCACCTCTCTGCAGCTCAGCCTGGAAGGAGGCTGCATATGATGCGCTGTCAGCCTTGTAGTGCTCCGAAACTGCCTTGGAGCCATTCTTGAGTCCATTCTGTCCTCACATGAATGCCCCAGCCAGTCTTGTCATTGTCACTCCACTGAAGGTGCCACACCGTGCATCCCTTCCTCCTCCCCCTCTGGCTACCTGCACCCAGCAACTTCTCCATATTCTCTGCAGGGGGTTCTGCTAACTTCAGCAGGGTTCCAAATCCCTTTCAACCCCAGCTCTTACTCTTCTGAGGACACCTTTCCCAGAGCCAACCTACCTTCCTCCTGCGAGGAGGGAACACTTTTGCACAATCATTTGCCACCAGGAACCCAACAGGAATGACACTGCCAGGAGCTTGTGCAGCACTGACAAAGCCAGCTCCAGCTTACATAGGACTCAGGCTGGCAGCAAGCACTAAGCTGAGATCACCAGGCCCTTGGGACTGGCTTGAGTTCAAAACACTGTGTGACCAGAGCCAACATGCAACAGAACTCACTTGTGGCTCCTTTGTCCTGAAACCACAAGCCATATTCCCCAGGCCTGTCCCTACAGTTCACTCCTGCCTGATCAGGCCAGCGAAGCCTCTTTATAGCTGTGCAACTTCTAAAAACCAGCATGCCAGGATTCAGAACATGTGATGTCTCAGTGAAAATACACACCTCTTCCACAAGGTACATGGCTTGGCCACTACAAATGGGGTTGGTAGTGGACATTCTGAACTCTTATGACTCCAAAAGATACTAACATCTGTTCACCCATCTTGCTAAGTTCATAAAGAATCTTAGATGAGGAAACTAGGGCACTGAGAAGTTCAGGATCTCCCAAGCTCCACAAAGCTAGGATGGGGCAGACATCTCAGCCCTGGTGCCCACACCTTTAGCCACATCATCACTGGTACTCAGGGTCATGTAAAGCTTTAAATAGAAACACAGCATCCTTCTCCCTGAAGCCATGCTTATAACAGGTAGCTGTGCACAGCCTGCAGATTGTGTGGCCTTTGGACTCTGAGGAAGCGGCTTCCTATCTCCAAAGGTTGGGGCCATCTCAGTGCAATCATTATTAAAGTCAGAGGTAGGATCGCTCTACCATGCTCTCCTGTTGGAAAAAGATTCCAATATAATTGAACACCTGTGAATAGGCATTTGCAGGTCTGCCAGCCTGCAGATGTCTGATAATAGCAGATTGTGACTGATAAGATCCAACTCTGACCTTGTTCTGTTTTACTGTACGGCATAGCCTGGGTCCTGTAGGTATGAAGAGCAAAAGTGACCCAACCCCCCCCCCTTAACAAATATTTTAGCAATCTCTAACCTCTGCGTGTTTACATTATTTTGTATAAAAGTAATTGGGGACATGTATCCACACAGCCGCAGTCCGGACGGTCTGCTAACAAAGCTTCGTGATTGTGGGAGTGCTGAGAGAACCATTAGGCTTGACTACAGTTGTGATGCTCACTTAACGAGATGGTGCCTGGATGCAGGCCGTAAAATATTAGAGTGATGGCGTTGTCTGTGGAGACAGAGAGCTCTCAAGGGAGGGGGAATCTTCCTTTCAGTACAAGCCCTGCAGCCAGCTACACCCGACCATGGGTCACCTTCATAGCCCAAGCCATGGCACCATTCATGGGAGGTCTTACTCACTTAGAAAAAATTAGTCCAAAAAAGTCTCGGTGGTCATGGTTGTCTAGCAAAAGGGATAAGTTTGTTCAGAAAATATGACTTGAGCTCTAACACATAACAGGCACTGGACTAGGCATGAGGACATAGTGTGAAAGGAAGACTCACCTTTGTGGGGTTCATGAGGTAGGGGACTCAAGGGACCCGTATTTACACATTGTGTACAAATGATACAAGACATCTGAGAGGCACAGCATGACCCTCCCAGTCCTGGAGGGTCAGGAAAGGCTTCCATAGTGAAATGATTTATAATCGAACGGTAAAAGCGAAGGAGAGGAAGTAGATAAAAAGTGAGCCCCGGTGCATGCGAAGGTTGAGAGGGTGTGTAAAAACATCTGGGATCAGAGCCAAGAGCAGCTGATGCCCGTTGCCCAACAGAGCCGAGTCTGGCAACATGTAGCCAACATCAGAAGGACGCGTGACACATTACAAAGCCCTAGACCACCTGTCCTTCCTGTTCACCTGCAAGCATAGCACATGCAGGGAGCCACGCGGTCTTCAGAGCAGGAGGTAAAGCTGAGATTCAGGAGTCTTGGGAGGAGGAGTTTGCAGGGCCTTGGGGCTTGTATCAAAGAGTTGGGGTCCTGTCCTAAGGGCAGTGGAGACTGCGGGGGTGGGGGGGATTCTTCCTCAATAAAGGCCACTTTCTCGCTCTTGCTGCAGAAAAGTCACTCTTCATTTGCTTCTGAGAGCGGCAGTCGCTGGGTAGCATTTGGATTCCGCGAGTGTGCCGTCTGCACACCGCGGTCCAGCCGGGGGTTGGCTCTGCTTCTCTTGTTTTCCGTGATGAGGATGAATTTAAAGCAGTGTGCTTTCCTCCGGTTCCTATCCGCACAGCCCCTTCTCAGGACGTTTTTCCCATTAACTCTCTCGGAGCACCTTTTTCAGTGCCTAGCTGCTGACGTCTAAGCTCGGCGCTGCAGGAAGGGACATCAAATGATAGCATTTCTACCTTCACCTCCCTCTCAACCCCTTGACCTCTACGCCAACAAAGACAAACACTTCCTGAGAAATAGGCCCTACACTTGAGCCTGTCCTTGACTCCTGGAGAATGCTTGGCCCGCCAACCATTCCTACAGTGCGTCTTGGGCAGAGATGGAGACGGAGCCCTCGGGGAATGGCTTCTCAGAACGTCCAGACCTGAAGCCAAAAACACAGAATGTCTCGCTACAAAGGCGCACAGCTCTGAGAATACCTCAGTGACTTCCCATTTCTCTCAGGATGAAGCACAAATACCTGCACTTTTCTGGACAGAGGGCTTCTGCCCCACTTTTCCTTTTTTAAGCCCTTGAGTTTGTTTGTTTGTTTTTGTTTTTTTGTTTATTGAGCAATGGATGGGTGAGCGACTGGAGAACCGAGGGAACAGCTCCCTCTGCTGGCGGGCAGGTCGGCCGCACTTGAGTTGCAATGGCCAGAGAACCTGGCTTCATGCACTGAGTGTGTTCCTGAAGATTTTCGCGTTAAATCCAATCACATGGTGAGTGTTCTTGGGGTGCACTTTTAAAAGGAAATCTGTAGCAAATCCTTTTGTGAGGCAAGAAATCCTTTTGTGCTGGGGGAATAATCACTAACCTGCCGGTCCCTTTGGTGTTGATTTGTGAGTTGGGGGCAGCGGGTAGTTTAAGGAGTTCCCTAGACGCGCATATTCCCTCTGGGGACGCTGAGCCTTGCTCCTGGGAACAGGGCTTGACGGCCGAGGCTGAGCCCCTCGCGCTTGCACATCTGGCATTTTCATGGTTTGCTGAGACCCCTTATAATCTGAAGTTGGTCACAATGAGGTGCTTAGTGCTTCCCTGAGCCCGACTGGCGAAAGTTGTCCGCAGCCTTGGGAATCCTCCCTGGAAGATTCAAGTGAACTGAAGCACATACATGGAAATGGGTCAACTCCTTCTGAGGGCCTTGGGTCCAGAATGATCAAGAGGGGTGACTAAGAGAGAGCAAAGGGAAACATCCTTCCCTCAGAAGGGCGTCAACCATTTTACCCAAAACAACTATGTCTGTCACAATTACGGTTGTTTTTCCTCCCTTCAGATGTCCTGTGTTACCATGTCCCGTGTTGGTAAGCACACACAGAGCCACCTTAGCAACTGCCAATGGCAGCCTTAAAGCTTCACAGTGGAGGCTACAGTTGAACATGAAACATGATGCTCAGGCCCTGTGGCATGAGCACTGTCTGCTGGGAACACCATCCCGTCACATTGCTTGAGCACACACCCATCTTGCCTTGTGAACTCTGTGTCTCTTGATAGAAAGAGGCTATCGTTAGGGCTTAGAAGCACTGGGATTAAGCTCCGAGGCTTGGTCTCTTTTGCAGTTTGAATCCTTGCCCATGAGAATCCACGTGCAAGGGCAGCAGGGGGATTTTACCTGGAGGCACAGGAAGATGGGCCCTGGATAATTTCCACACTAGACCTTACGGGAGTCAAAGCCTGGAGGAATCAGCTTGCCTCTCTGCACCTGGCTGGATGTGTAGGAAATCACCAAGGACATCATGGTGAGGAGTCGCTGCTCACCTACGCACTGAGTGAGGCCAGAAACCACTGGACTTGAAAATTATGTTCACAGTGCTTTGTGCTTGGGGCAGAAAGGGAAACCCAGAATAAGAAGCACAAAGGCCCTTTCCTTCTCCAATGGAGAGGGCAGACAGGCTACATGCATTTGAAATCAGTTATAAACACCAGACCCACCAACTACAATTTCGGAGGTCTTATATGTAATCTGCACAGTCCCAGGTATTTTAATTCTATGTTGCGGGGGAAGTAAGTGCCAGCTGGCTGCTGACCGACAACGCTCAGGGTTCAGTTCTAAACAGCACTGTTTGGGAAAAGCTCAATCTAAAACAGACAGCTCTGGATGTGTTTAGGTTTTGCTTTCTTTCCACTTTTAAATATTAAAAATTGACTCCAGCTGTGGGGTAGAAAGTAACGCCTAACCTATAAAAACATTGACAAATAAATCACAATGCAATTTGCCGCGCATTTTTGTGAGGTCTAAACACCAGTTCTTGAAAGGAATTTTCCATTATTATATCTTGGGAAGATAACTTCTTCATGAAAAATTCATTTGACTTTTATATTTCATAAAATCATCACATAGCATTCCCACATTTGGGATCTGCATGTGCTGGAGCATGTGGGGCTTTCAGCCGAGTTGTCCAGACTCCCAAGCCTTTCTTCCATGCCTTTGGTAGGAATGGGGACAGCATTAAGATTTTACCTGGTGATTGGGGGTTGGACTGTACCCCCTGTCATGACTCTGTCCTTTCTGAAAACCAAGCTGTGCTTCAGCAAAGGAACAGTTCTTTCTAAACCTGGATGAAGGGCTGGGGAGATAGTTCAGTAGAACAAGCGCTTGCCTGGCAAGCACAAGGGCCTGAGTTCAATCACCAGATCACTGGTCCCACAAAAATAAATAAATAAATAAATAAATAAATAAACAAACAAACAAACAAACCTGGATCAAGTCACAGACTTCCCTACCCAGGCTCTATGCGTGGGTCCAGCATACCTTGAACACCACCCCTGGCTAAACAAGAAAGAAGCTCCTGGTTTTGCCACTTCTTGGGGGCGTCACTATGAGGATAGCATTTTCCTCTTGCAAATAGGGACAGGGGATTTGTGGGAGATGAGGAACTAAAGAGAAAAAAAGGAACCTGTATAACAAGCTGAATGTCATGCACTTGTGTGTCTTTTCTAGAAATTCTGCTGACCCTAGCTCTAAAGGTATCAGACAGGATGAGAGTAAATATTCTGCTAAAAGAAGCATCTCAAGCTTCAGTGGCTGCCTTCTGCTCTTGGTGAATGTCCAGCACAAGTTTACCACATTGTAATGTTTACAGTACAGTCCAGCTGATGGAGAAACCATCATCTGCAACACTGTCTGTGACCATGGCAGAAGAACCCTCTTGAGGCCTTTTGCCCCACTGATCAATGCTCACAGATCATTGGCCAGCACTGGTTACATGGTGCTATCCAACCTCGGGGCTAAGACATGAATTCCTTCCTGCTTAGAAGACAGAGAGCTGTAAAGTCCTAGAGGATAGCCTTGGCCATCCATCATGCCCACCAACTACGGAGGTCTTCTGCAATGTCTGTACCCTTTAAGGCCCTTGCATCAATTAGATCACCATAGCCTTGTAGGACTAACCATGGGGATCAAGAAGCCAACATGGATCACCCGCAGTGAGGCTCATGATACAGACCCTGCAGGGGTATCTGCCCAGCCCCTGTGTTCTGAGTGCTCTACCCATATTACTCAGAGGGGTGGGCCTGGCACTTGCTGTCCTATGGATAACACACAGCCATCTCTTGGGCCAGTGGATTGGATCAAAGGAGGCACTGAATTAAAGCTGAATGTTATTTTTCTCAGTAATTTATTCTGGTTCAGGAACAGCTACTCCGTATGCTGCATGTAAGTTTGGGAGCACTGTTAATGGAATTCTCTGTCATAAGCATGGAGAAGCTAAGAAAATTGAATGGCAGGTGCCTGGTTCTTTGGTGGCAAAGCAGTATGAAGGCTGATTGGGAAGATAACAGTGTTTAGCATAGATGGTAATTACTTAGGTTAAGGGCATTTAGTGTTTGGAAAAGTCCTCCTGAAATACTGATGCTCCTGGGAAAATTAATTCCTGGCACTGTTATCGTCATATTCACTTTATGGTGGTTATGTTTATCAGGTTAGGCAGCCACTTGGTAACATCTTTAGGGAATGCACCTAGAGCTAGTTCATTTGGATAGGTTGAAATATACAGGCATCCTAATAATGAAGAAAATGTTCATTGTTTTCTTCATAGACCCTCATAACGTTGGTTTATTTCTCTCTCACAAAACAACCTTGGAATCAGGTAACCTGAGACCAGAACAGCAAAATCAGCACAGGATGCCCACATCCCCCAAGATCTTCTCTGCTTTGCCTTAGAATGCCCAGTGCGAGGGGGAGAAGGCTATGTTCCCTGTTATTTTTAGACTTCCTCAAGGTCTTAGTAGCCCCAACTTACTCCCTAGATGAATGAGATGTGGAAAGTCCTATAGGGAGCTGCCTGGTCTCCTGTTAGGTGTTGCCCATAAAATTACCTCTGCTACTCTTGCTCCAACTAATCAGACTACCAATCAGGTCACTCAACAAGACAACTAGGAGTAGACCCAGCACAAAGAGTCAGTCTCCAAAGTCTGTCCTGTTGAGGCTTTCTGCCCAGCTGGGACTCGCCATGTGAGTATCACCATAAAGACTCAGTCAGATCTTCCCCATGCAGAGCCAGGAGTCACACAGTCCCAGGTGATGGCCTCAGAGTCTCCTATGGATTCTGTTGCACACCTTTGACTTGGAGGTCCTGGGAGCTCCAGGGGCACCAGACTGAAGGTCATGCCCTTCCTATGTGGTAAACCTCCTTAGCCAATACTATCTTGAGTCTTCACTAAACCTGGAAAAATTATTGTTGGGATTATCAGTACCATAATTAATGTCAGAGAATGTCTTGGTAGACAGAATCGCAGGAGGGAGTGGGGAAAGAGAATAATGTCAAGATCCTACCTGATGGCTTCACCATTGTGACTTTAAATAATCTGGGCTTGAGGGGGTGTGTCACTGTCATTTCTGCCTGTCCCAAGAACAACACTAAGTTCTCTGATTCCCTTGGTCCCCCTACCTATGTCTACCTATGATTGTTCATCCATCAGGAGTTGAAAATGACAATGTTCTAATTTTCATCTATTAATTGAAATACTTTTATAGAGCGGCTCTTGCTCTCATCCAGTATTTGGTCACCCAAAGGTGAGGTTCAAAAGTGTAGAGAAAGCAGGTGAAACAAAGAGCCCACCTCTTCTTCAGCTATCTGGTTCTTTTTAAAAAATTTTAAAATCCTGTTATAGAGAGCTGATAGGGCTTGCGATCCATTGCCGTTACTATCATTGTTGAAGCTTATTGAAGCTATTCTTCATTGGTGGGACCCTCAGCATGTTGGCTTCTGGTCCACTTGTCTTAATCCTAGTAGTTTCAATAGCTTCTTTGCTAATTCATGGGACACCCCACTGATCTTGTGCATTTCTTGTCTCATGGGTGGAATCAGCTTTTTCTCTAATGAAATTTGCTTCTTCTAAGTGTGAAATGGCATTCCCACAGTTTGAGCATTAGGTCCTTAGGTCCACTGCTTTCAGGTTGATCCTCATTTCTAGGCCTTTTCAGTGATCTGGGGATTGGAAAGATTATATATATATATATATATATATATATATATATATATATATATATCAGGGTTTTTATTAACCTTATAAACAGGTACCTCTTTTCTTCTATGCCAATAGTCCTGTTCTCAAGGACACAGAGGACAACAGAATATCTCATAATTGTTCATTGGTTTTATTGCCATGCTGCACACAGAGCAGACTCAAGATGACATTACGAATCTTTCTCTCATTATGATGAGCAAAAACATTTTAAAACATTTTTGTGTGTAAGTTCTCCATTCCCCCTAATTAAAAATAGTCTCTGTGTGGATTTACTGTCATAGAGCCATTATACCCTTTCCTTCATTCCCATAAAATTGGTCTTGCTGTAGACACTTACTTGTCACCAGTATCTGCCTGGCCATTTCAACTGTCCGAGATGAGTTCTCTAGACCTCTTATGGGGGCTGTCAGCCCGAGCCTAGCTGAACTGATAACACTGTGCTGCCAGCTTTATGCTTGGAAGTCGTTTATGCTGAATCCACAATCTTTGGTTCACATTTTCTGTTCTTGAGTAGCTTGGACATACTTTATTTTCCTCTGGCATAAAGTATTATTGTCAAAAAATATGATAATAACCTAATGTTCTTTCTCTTTTATGCTACATACTCTTTCTTTTCTAGCTGTGTACAGTGTTTTTTATTTCCTTTAAAGCCATGCATTTTTATTAAAATACCTCTTACAATTGGTCTTTCTAATCAGTGTGCCCAGCTACATCCTGTGGCTTTTGTCCCTCATGCAAAGTCCACCATGTTACTCCAATAAAATGGCCTCATTTTTCCCTGACAATACTATTTGCCTGGATAATAACATTTTGCCCCATGTTAACAAAGCTATACATGCCATTTAATACTAATCTGAAGTGGCGATCATGATTGAGGGAGCTATGAACATTTATTTGCATGAAGATATTTGTGTAGACATAAGTTTTCATCTCTTTTGGGTACATACCAAGGAACGTGACTGCTAGATCACAATATAGTAAGAACATGCTTAGTTTTGTAAGAAAGTGCCAAGCTGCCTTCCAGGTGGCTGCCCCATTCCCATTCTCACCAGTGCCAAATGAAAATTCCAGACGCTCTCTATCTGCACAAGCACTGGAGTTTCCGGTGTTTCAGATTTTGACTGTTCTGATGTGTGTAGTGAGAAATCACTGCTTTAATTTGTAATTCCCTAATGACACACAATGTTAGGCATCTTTTTCTAGGCTTACTTGCCATCTGTTTATCTTTTTTGGTGAGGTGTCTGTTCAGATCTTTTGCCCATTTTTTAATTGAGTTATTTGCTTTCTTAATGTGGAGTATTAAAAGCTCTTTGTATATTTTGGATAACTATTTTTTATCAGATATACCCTCTAAAAATATTTTCATTATGGCTTGTATTTTCCTACCTCTTCACATGTCTATTCAGAATAAGCCCTCTTTCTAGGCATGTGTGAGCATCAGATATTGTTCTTCTAATCTTTGCGGGCAACTCTATTCCAAGCCTAAAGGCTTGGTGACTCTTTTATAAGCAGCCTTGCCTCTATCACCCCCATTTGCCCAAGTTCTTAGTCTGGTATCCAATATTTTAAATGGTCCCTTTCTCACTGGCAAAAGCGAGGCTGATCAGAAGCAGGAATGGGAGTAAAAGAGGTGATTTCGACTCAGATGAAGTAGAGAAAGCTCCAGGTAGTTACTCGATGCCTTTCTTGGAGATCATGACGATAAAGGAATAGTATTAATGTTTGGGAAAGTAGGGAAAAACGAGCTCCTTTATGTACTTCTATTCAATAAATATAGGTTTATTTTTCCATGATAAGAGTCTAAAGGACCTGCACATATCCAGCATGTAAGAATCTCAAACCACTTCAGGCTCAGTATGCTGCAAAATCTTACACTGTATTTACATTGTTTCAAACTGAGATAGTCTAGTTCCATATTCCAAATATTTTATTTTACACCTTCTTTGTAACCATTGAGATGGAACTTAGGACTTGGGTTGTCCTACAGTACCACATAGGCAATGGAATGAGCGTTGGAGTATCCCCAAGTGCCTGACTCCATACTCCAGCTGTGCACTCCAGCTGTATTGCCTTTCCCAGCTACTCATTCTTGAAATACACCCAGAGCACTATGAAGTGTTGGGCACCGAGTCTACTCAAGCTATCCAGAGCATGTTGTCACTTCTTTTTCCTTCCTGGTTTGTTGGGCTTTCGAGGCAGCAAGACTTGTGGGAGTTCTCAGAATGTTTGACATAGGTGTTTGTGTGATATTTTTTTAAATCAAAGATATAGGGAGCCAAGGAAGGAAGTGGGATTTTCAGCTGAAGAGGGATGTGGCGTTGGAAAACATGGTGCAAATTGGGGAGACTTTATTTCCAGATGGAAGCAGTGCCCTCCTAAGGACTTGTCAGATGATGGTTTGCAAAACACTTGTATTCCTCAGTGGCCTGGGACAGTGTCCAAATGGGGTTTTTATGGCTCTAGAGTTCTACATGACGCAGTCTCTTTTCAAAATCACATTAAAAAAAATGTTACATTTCAGAAATGAAAAGTAATTTCCAAAGCACACACTGGTCTTTACTTGTATCTCTTAAAGATGAGGATGCAATTTATAGTCCCAGAAAGCACAGCATAAAATCAATTTTTGACTCTTCCCTACTTCCTTCACACTTGAGATTCTCCCAAACTTTCCATGATATCTCTCCTTCAGATCTTTTCTCATGCATGATTCCACTATCACAATTTTCTCCCTTGCTACCACCATCAAAAATGGTGACAGGGATTACCACGCCTCACGAGCTGTGTATGGAAACTGGTCGACCCTTCTGTGGCTCCATACTTCATGTCTTTCCTTGCTCCACAAAGAGGGAAGCTGTGCAGGGCCCCTGGGAACTGTTCTTCCCTTGCACCGAATGCTTTTCTTGCAAGTCAGTCCAAGCCAGAATTACTAATGAATAAAGTACTGCCTTTTAATAGATTTAATCAATGATGGAAAATGCATTTGAGAACACTTTCAAACAAGCCCCTAGAGTCATCAGAGCTGATGAGATGGGACCTGGGAGGCTGGACAAGATCAGTAATTGCCAGCTCCTGCTAGGGAGAGTTTTCAAAGAGAAGACTAGGTATGGCCCTGGCTACAGCAGAAGCGGAAGTGCGTGGTGCAGGCATCCATTTAGGAAGACTCTGGTTGTTTTTAGATTTTCCTCCAAATCCTTCAGTGTACGAAGTGGCTTAAACCCTGAAGACAGATGTGACAGGTTGATGAGGAGTCATGTAACATTCAATTGGCACAGGTGCCCAAAGGTTCAAAGGTGGACCAAGAAGAGGAGGGTGTGGAGGCAACAGGCAGAAATTGTGGGTCAGGAAAGCAGACAGCCAGCAACTGGGGCAAGAGAAAATGACGAGTCTACAAACCTAGAACCAACCACAGCTGATCCTCACAGATAGTATAACCAAAAGCCACACAAATTCTGTCCTAGAAAAATGCAAGTCCTATGAATGACAGGGACCCGGCACAGGGAAGTTAGACAAGGACACAGTTGCCATAAATGGGAACTAAAGCAAGGAGGGTCAGAACAAGGAACAAAACAGGGTTGGTGAGATAGCTCAGTGGACTAAGTGCTTGCTTTGGCAAGCACAGGGACCAGGGTTTGAATCCCCGGTCCTGCATGCCTTGCTGGCCCTGGCCCCGGGGTGCACTGAGCTGGCAACTGAGTCTGGGTGTGGTGGTGCATGCTTGTAAATCCCAGTGTTGGGGAGGCTGAAAACAGGAGGATCACTATGAGTCTGAGTTGCATAGCGAGACCCTATACAAAATATATAAAAGTGAAAAAAAAAAAAAAGAACCTCTTGATTCATAGGAATTAAGAGATGAGACCCCAGCCGGGCCATGGGGTCATGGAGCCCCCGAAGTACAGAGTATAAGTCCCTAAGCTGCCTGCCAGGTGATGCTACCTGGTACTGGCTAGAGCATGGGCAGAGTTTAGAATTCCGGCTCTTTACCTCTCTTCTAGTGACCTCAGATTTTCTGCCAGTCCAGCTTTCTTGTCTCTAAAAGTAATTGCTACCTCCAGAATAGTTGTAGGCATTAAATGGCAAGATAGTTTCAAAGCACTTGATCCTATAGAATAGAGTTGCTAAAAATAAAACTTTAGACATTATATCCAACAGAGTATAATGGAACAAGGAGCAGTTCATGAATCAAGCAGCTCCCAGAACTGAATGAGGTGCAGAGTGACCCCAAGGCAGCCTGTAGCAGAAAAAAAAGAAGTTTTACAGAAAAGGGAAGTGAGATCCAAGGACAGCTGGATGGGGCAAGCTCAGCATTTGCCTTCTCTGTGTGCGGACTGGCTGCCTGGGCCTGACCGAAGCTCTGCTGCTGGGATTGGCTAAGACTCAGCTATGTGTTAGGAGTTTGTTCCTATCCGTTTACATATCAGGTTAGGTTTCAGGTCACTAAGTATGGAGAAATATTTAGGCCAAACTTAGGTAAATATAATAGGATAGTAGCATATATTAGCTCTTCTTCTCTCGTCACCACGGTTATCTCTTCTCATCCACCTATTCTGATCAGGGATGGCCTTAGAGCCTGGATGCTGATTCTCCACCCAGATTAGTGTGCAGAAATATAGGCTCAAGATATGCACACATGCAGGAACAAGGTGGCTGCCGCCTCAGGTTCGTTCAAGCTATGCCATCATCAATGACTTATTTGTTAGGCTGACCCAACATGCCTTCTTGGTCAGTAGAAAGAGGCTGAGCATAGTGCTGATGTGTGGCAGGGCCCCCTACTCACATTTGAGTTTAGGGCTAATCTTCCAAAGAGAAAACCTGACAGCTGAGGAGAAGCATGGCTTCCCCTGTGAGCCACACTTAGCTCTCAAAGGTCACAGAAGGGCTCTCCCCGGCTCATGGCTCTTGTTACTGCACTATAACCTAACCCTGGAAAGTGACACTGGGCATCCCAGGGCAGAAGCCCGGATGTTCCAGGATTGAGAGCCTGGAAACATGGCTGTCTGGATCTTCCTCATTGGTGCTCTTTATCTTCTCTTCTCCTGAAGAAGCTGCTCCACTGAGTGGGAGCATCGTCTGTTCCTGCCATTTGCCAGCTGTTGGAAGAGAATTAAAAGTTCCATCTGAGACTATGATCACTTAATGATATGAGCCTGTGAACTGGGGCATAACAATAGAATTGGCACCTCATTTTCAGGCTTAGATTAGCAGAATTGACTTTATCCTGCCTGACTAAGCAATGGGCCTCACAGTGCAGCTCTGTGGACAGATAGGTGGAATTGTCCAGCAGGGAGGGAGGAGGAAAAGGAAGAGGAGCCCCAAACCTAGGTCAGAGAGGACGCTGAGCCAGAGGAGAGGCCATTGGAAGTCTACTGCTCAGATTAAATGGGAACTGCAGTGGTATCTAACTCATCCCAAATTGTTGTACAATGAGGATCTCTAAATTAATGCATTTTTAGACAACTGAAAGCAAATGCTTTTCCCCAAAAATGGAAACTTCTAAAAGCATATCCATCATTGTTCCATGCTGTAATGGAGCTGTGTCCTGAGGAGGCATGTACAGCTATTTTCCCTGGAACTAACTGACCCCCAACTAATGTGTTTTTCTATTTAGGTACATTCTCTCTCTCTCTCTCTCTCTCTCTCTCTCTCTCTCTCTCTCTCTCTCTCTCTCTCTCTCTCTCTTTCTCTCTCCTCTACCAGCTGCCACTTCTCAGTGGGCCATCTCCCAACAACTCCCAAGTGTCTCTGGTTCTGCTTGCTAGTTTTAACCTTGCAGAAACTGAAGGTTACCAGAGAAAACCAGACAATCAAGCTGCAAGAGCCATAATATTACATTAAATTTTAGTTTAGATTAAGGTGGTTCTTCTTTTCTATTTCCATTTGTTTTTTTAAAATTTCTTCTGTATTTGTAATCAGTGACACTTACCTTTCCAGAACATCCTAGAATTCTCTCTCTCTCTCTCTCTCTCTCTCTCTCTCTCTCTCTCTCTCTCTCCCACACACACCCTTGACCAAGGGTTTTCCTCCATCTCTCTCTCTCTCTCTCTCTCCCACACACACCCTTGACCAAGGGTTTTCCTCCATCTTCACCCCTACCAATCCTGCCTTTACATGTGATCTGCAAGTGTTTGAAGCATGAGCCACTTCTTCTAGAAGACTCTGCATCTCATGGGAGGAGTCTGGAGTGCAAAAGGCCAAGGAAAAGAGTTCCCTGCTTTCTCTTTCAAGACCATGCCCTGAATACCTAGGACCCGGAAGTGCCTGCCCAAGTGAGTCCCCCTTTAGGGCCTCCTCTGTGGCTTTGTCCTCCACAGGACTCACAGTGCTCCTGCTGTGTGTCCTTTCAGAGTTTACCAGTGGCTACTGGTTGGAGGAGTGGGCTGCAGCTTGGATACACTGAGGTCACACAGGCAGGAGAGTAGGCCCACCCCACCCTGCCCCATTCTTCCAGCTACATATCCCAGTGAAAGAGGGCTTGGGGTGTGGAGAAGGAAAGGCCACACCTCCATCTGTACTCTTGCCAAGGCTGCACAAATCTTAAGGGTGAGCTGAAGCCCTGCTTGATTCTGGACCACCGCAAGGCTTTGTGGATGGCCCATCCAGCATAGCATTTTGACTCAGGTCTCTGACTCAGGTCATTCTCTACCCCTGCTATCTTAAGAGCCAGTTGAAGCTAAGAAACTTGATCTCTCCTTCCAAAATCTTTGTTCCCCTTTTCCTTTTCCTCCTTACTGTGCCATGTTTTGGAGGAAACCAACTTTGCTTCTTGGATAAACTTGGAGACCTTTTAAAACACAAAG
This sequence comes from Capromys pilorides, assembly GCA_004027915.1. Classification (NCBI taxonomy): domain Eukaryota; kingdom Metazoa; phylum Chordata; class Mammalia; order Rodentia; family Capromyidae; genus Capromys; species Capromys pilorides. The sequence continues at coordinate 57,939 of PVKN010000243.1, read as the reverse complement.
GTATGTATGAGGAAGATCTACAAGCTATTTTTTCTGGAAATTAAAAGTAACATCATTAAGGGGCCGGGGAGATAGCTCCGTGGCACAAGTGCCTACCTGGCAAGTGCAAGGTCATGAGTTTGAACCCTGGTCCCACCAAAAAAAAAGTAACATCATTAAAAAGAGAGCCTTAAGGACATGAAAAGGTCTTTCATTTTCCTTTTTACTGTCTGAAAACATTTGATTATCAGCTCACTTAAGGTCCCCAAGCCACAGGGATCCGAGGTTTTGCCTCAGTTACCATGGCCTGCTGGAGTGGACTAACAAAAAGATCAAGTATCATAGAGAATCGTGTGTTTTGGGGTGATAAAAAGACTAGAAGTTTAAAAGCAACAGTAGACCAAAGGTACAAAAGGCAAAAGCCTATTTCTTTTTATTCTGTTTGAGGGGAAAATGAAATGCTCTACTAAAGAGATTTTTATAGCACAAGTATGTACAGCAGCAATTTTGTGGCCCTATTATTGTGGTTTTCTAAGAAGGGCATTCCACCCCGATGGAGTGGGAGTGCAGATATTTGGCAATGCCTGGAGATATTTTTGGTTGCCCCAACTGAAGAGGGAGAATCTACTGGCATCCACTTAGTGGCTGGAGGCCAGGGATACTGTTAAATATCCTACAGTAGAAAGGACAGTCCTCATAAAAGGGACCCACCCAGTCCCAAATGGCAACGGTGCCAGGGATCAGAAACCTTGCCTTGTGTTATGGGATGGGATTGACACTAACTGCACTCTAGAATTGCATAAAAATAACCAAACATAATAATGCTTCTTGATAGTCACAAGTCTGACCCCTGGGCCACTCTGACTCACACTTAAGGACAAAGCCAGTACTGTGACAGAGGCCGGAACATAGCCTGTGGATGATTGTTATGCTGTAATTAATTTTCACATACTCTCTTCTCCCTCCCTGCTATGTTCCCAGCTGCCTTTTGTTCTTAAAATAAAAAACAAAGAGAACAAAGAAGAATCCCCCACACCCTTTACTTTTATCATTGTCTTTTCCTTTCTTTCTCTGCTGATGAAGGAAAACAGCACGATGGAGAAATAGCTTCATCCCAGCGGGTTGCTGAGGATCTGCGATGGATCAGTGATGGCTCGAGGAGCTCAAGAGTGAGCTTCTCAGGAAGGAGACACCGCTCACGGAGCTGAAGGGCACAGGCGGAGAGTGGGCTTTGCGATTTGTCAGCTGTGCCTTCTCCTCTGTGGATATTTCTGGGTTATTTATTTACTTAAACACAGAGGTACATACTTGAAGCAAGACTCTCAATCCATTTTGAACTCTTTTCCCCCAGGAGGGTCATGTTTCTTCTGTCAACAACACATGCTCTGTTTTCCCTGAGCCCCAAATTACACAGAAAACGCCACATTTTTCTTGAGAGCCTTATTCCACATAAGCCAGCTAATGACAAGGGCAATCCGGAGAAGTATAGGGAAAGGAAATCTCTCCTTCCATGGAAGTGAGCAAACAAACTGGAGCACAAGATGTCAGAAGCTGAAATCTATAGAAGGTTTAAATAGGTCCCCTAAATCTGGAGAGTGTCCTAGATCCACAAATGGACCTCCACGCCTGTGCATCCAAATAGTCCTATAGCTGGCAGCTGGCACCTGCTCGACCACGGGCACATAGGAAGTGGAGGTAGGGAGAGGAGGATGGTGAAGGTACAGAAACTGGAGGGTGAGAGCTCCACCAGTGCAGACCATGATGAGGAAGGCCTGCCTTAGGGCCCATCCTTTTCCCCAGTTTGCTGTGGATTTGGTCTCCTAGTATTGCAGAGGTGGAATGCAGACCCATCCCACCTTTCACCTCACCTGAGTCTCCTCCTCATTCCAGCTTGTCTATAGCCAGCAACACAGGGTAGCTCACAGTGGCATGCCAGCTCATGTCCCCAAGCCTTTTGCATTATGTCCCTCGGTCTAAAAAGCTACACGCTTTTTCACCTGGAGAGCTCCTTACCTTCAACACCTGGAGGAGTCAGCACCTCTAAGATTATTTACCTGATTGATGGACAGCAGTGCCTGTCCCCCCTCCACATATTTTTGTGTCCATGTAGCTGGCACTCATTTACATCGCCTGGGATTACCCAGAATCCAGCTAGAGATGAACAGATAATCCCTGCACATGTCTTTGGCTTTGCTTCTCAGGCATCTGCATCTGAACTCGAGGGCCCTCTCTGACCACAGGACCACCTCATCCCCACACAAGGAAGGTGAAGTGTCAGGCAATGACTGTCCCAGAATCACCTCTTAGCCAGTGAGGGACAGGAATTCACTGATGTGCCAGAGGATGCCCGCACTCAGCACGCTCCCAGCTGCCCTTGGCTCCCGTGGCCCAGGGCTTTCCCAGAAGGAAAACTGCATTTTCCTTCTTCTCTGTTTCTCTCTGTCACTCTCTCTTAGATTCCCTCCCAAGTAAATGGTTTGCAAATCTTTACTACAAGATCTACACTGGGGATCAAGATGTGTGCTGGATGGTGAACCTGTGGCATGTGTACGACAATGAGCCGTTTGTTGTCACTGAAAGCTCTAAAAGCTTCGTCGTCACTGAATTTTAGTTGTTCTATGTCGTCATGTTTCCGGAGATGTGTGTGTGTGTGTTGGGGGGGGGCTCTTTGAGGACAGGAACAATTTATTGTTTATTTGTACTTATTTTAAGCGTCTATAAATGCTTGATGAGATGAGCTGTAGGGAAACTGAGGCACCTAAGGAACCATTTTCAGAAGATCTAGAGGAGTGAACCCAGTGGACATAGGGATGCTAGGATAGGAAGTTAATTAGAGAAACTGAATTGTGAAGGAAAACCTGATTAATAAATGACAGTAAAGACTTCTCAGGACAATAATTTTAAAATGCCCTTGCAGAGGGGAATTTGCCCAAGCAGGCAAAGTGGTGTGATAACCGAGGAAGATGTGGACCCAGGGCGAGACAGCGCTCATGCTGGCATTTAGGTGGCTGAGAAACGTTGGCTGGACAGAAAGTGTAGGCTGGAATGCGCACAGAGACAGGGTGGAAGGGTGACTCGGGTCTCCGCGAGGCCAGAATTCCTTGGGATGGTTGAGCCCTACAGGGGTGTTTGAGATGACCTTAAGGCTCAGCCCTCTGGGAGCTTGCCGCCCGCTTCTCTGTCACCGCTGCCATCCATGAATGTTAACCTGGCAAGCAGCACTACTGCCTCTAAGGTGAAGCAAAGGCTGGGCTGCAGAACTGCTGGGGAAACAAGCTAGAGGAGGAGGGTGCTTTGGGACAATGTACCCAGTGGTGGGGGCAGAGTCCTCAGAGCAGAGCACTGGGCTGCTGTGCGTGACACTCTGCATGATTTCCTCACAGTGCTATAGCTCTCCTAATGTTTTCTCTGTATATTCTGTTTCCATTCTTTTGTGATGCTGTGTTCTTAATAAAACATCTAACCTGAGGTGGATGGACAGGAGATGTGAGATAAAGCATTCCGTCGGACAAATGTTTACTGACATCTACTGAGTACTGGGGCTATACCAGGCCCTAAGGTTAAAGTGGGTAAAAGTATAACCCCTACCCCCCAAGAGCTTTCATTTTTGCAGGACTGTGTTGTTAGTCCTAAAGGCCAGACTATATTACATCACATTTCCAGGAGAGCACAGAGTAGGGTGCTGTTAATTCCAGAGAGGGGAGAGGGCAAGGGCAGCATTAGAGGACAGCTGAGAGGGGAGCCAACTTTTGAAGCAAAGCAGGGATTTCACTGGGAAGTGAAGACAGGCAGGCATTCCAAATAGCCATTTGTCTGTTCATGTGTTCGCTTTGCTGGATATTTCTTGGGTTCCTGTTTCACAGCAGACAACAATAGCGAATAAGATGACAATCCTGCTAGCTAGGGCACAGAGTCCAGGACTAGAAGCTGACAAGAAGCAGGTCGTAACAAGGACAAGTGAGTTGTTATCACAGTGTGTGGCTCACGATATGGCGTAGCATGCTTCCAGCCAGGTCTGGGTGAGAGTCAAAAGTCTTACCGTAGGAGATGACACCCCAGCTGAGACATGAAGTCTGAGCAGCCACTGGTGGGATAGAACTAAGGCAGGGTGTCTTGGACCAAACAGTCTTTCTGGGTATGGGGTGAAAAGGCTCATTTAGGAGGGTGGCAGGACATTGAGATGCTAGAGAGCTAAGAAGAATCCTGGATTTATTCTAGAAAATGATTACAAGACCCTAAGCATTGCATGGCATGCTCAGGTTTGCAGTTTAGAGAAATCACTATGACAGCTGTATAGAGAATGGATTGGAGAAGAGGAGTAGAAGCAGGAAGAGTGGTTTGATAGGGGCTGTATAATTCAGGTGAGAAATGAAAAGGAGCAGGGAATAAGAGATAAGAGCCATTAGAGATGGGGAGAAATACCCGGCAGCGCACACACTCATCCATAAGCACCTGAGAATATGGGGGAGCTGAAGGATGCTCCATGTGTTGGTCAGAGCTCAGAATGGATGGCAAAACTGATGGGAATCAGGGCTGGAGCCCCATGTAGGGACCTCCAATGCCATGGCAAGGAGTCTACAATTCACCCTAAAGACACTGGCAATTCACTGAAGGTCTGAAAGAAAAGAAAGGATGGCCCAGTGTGAAAAAAACCATCACGGTTTAGAAATTGATGTAATAGCCTAAAAATGGGCCAAGCTGTCGAATCTTTCTGAACCTATCAGATGATATCTGGCTTAACTATAAAACGGATATAGTGTTCTTTAAAATGAGGACAATGGATACCAATCTAGTTTATAGGACTTCAAGGCTTTGAAGATCAATGAGTTAGTACACACGGTCCATTCTCCAGGGTTCTTCAGAACAGAACCAATTGGCTCATTCCACTATGGAGGCTGAGAAACCCGTGATCTGTCACCTGAAAGCTGCAGGCCCAGGGGGCCTGTGGTGTGGTTCTTGGCATCAGGCTGGAGGATAGCTCATGAGCTGCATCCAGGTCTGAAGGCCCGAGAAGTGCTCAGCGCAGGCCCAGGTCTGTGTCCCAGCTTAAGCATCAGGTGCAGAGCAAATTCAACCTCCCTTTTTGTCCTCCCCAGCCCTCAACAGATGGATGTGAGTTCCAAGACTAAGGGAACTCTGCTTTACTCAGTCCATTAATTCAAATGCTAATTTCTTCCAGAAACACCCTCACAGGTGCAGCCTGAGGGACTGTGGCCCTTTCCTAGCATGTGGCAGTCCAGTCACATTGACACATAAAGGTATCCAGCACACACAATAAGCGCTTGGCATTAATCTTATTTACTTTATGGTTACAAGCGTTAAACTGAATTATGCATATAAATTTCTCAGTGCAATTGTATATTTACATTAATCAATAGATAGCTACTACTACTATTAATTCTACTATTTGTTGGGAATGTAGAGAGTATGAACTTGTGTTATAACAGGAGAGAGACAGAGGAAGGACTTGCATCAGTAATGTTATGCTGAATATAAATTTTGATATGAAACACTTTCCAGGGCCAGCGAGATGGTTCAGTGGTCTAAAGGGCCTGCTTAGGCAAGCTTTGGCAACACAGGGACCACAGTTCAATCCCCAGCACCACATACTGCTCAAGCCCCACCTCCAGAGCAGTCTTAGCCAGCCATAATAATAATAAAAGAAAAAGAAACACTTTTCAAAAGTGTGTGTGTGTGTGTGTGCATGTGTGTGTGTGTGTGTGTATGTGTATGTGACAAACAGAGACAGACAGAAAGACAGACAGATACAGAAAGAGAGAGAGAGAGAATCTCTTTTCATTGTGTGGAATAGTTGGCAGTAGGAAACACAGTTAATTTCCTTTTTTTTTTTTTTTTTTCATTTTATGTATTTGGTATAGGGTCACACTACACAGCAGCGACTCCTAGTGATCCTCCTGTTCTCAACCTCCCCAGTGCTGGGATTACAGGAGTGAGTCACCACATCCAGACTCAGTGGCCAGCTTAGCACTCGCTGGCGTGGGTCCGGTTCACCATATGGGACCAGGCATTGAAATCTACTTTAAATTACAATAGACTTTTTAAAATGAGCATATGGTGAGAATTATTTGGTAGGTTTCAAAATTCTGTATTTGAGTATCCTAATTTTTTTTTTTAACTACAAAGAGTTGCTGTCAGTACAAATGTTTGCGAAAGTCAGTTATTTTTACACAGCCTAGATTCTTTTTGTTACATGGATCTTTCAGAGCTTGCCTTTTTTGGGTCAATGAAACATTGCTTGGCTTATTTTTTCCATTACCTGAGCAAGAAATGTGTTTACACTACGAAGCAAATAAAGCAGATGAGAAGTACATATTTGAAATTTTTGGCTCAGCTGCCCAACATCAGCTCTATAGCCAACCTTGGGAAGAGCCACCATACTGTGGAAGTTTGGGCCCTCCAGACTGATGCAAGATCTGTGGCCCAGGCTTTGGGTCATTCCTAACCCAAGGTCCCATACAGGAATAGGCCAGGGTAAACCCACTGCTCCCCTCACAGAATATGCAAACACACAAGAATGTGAGCGTCTCTTCCATTATGTCAGAATGACTGGAATTTTTACAAGACAACTTTTAAGGTTATGGCTGGGTGAAGAGCTGAATGAATACCCCCCACAGGACCGGCATCCAGTGAACACCCCATCAAGATGGTATCTTAAACTCCATGAGCTTCCCCAGCGGGTAACAAAGCAATAAGCAATATTTGTGCATGCCTGTGAAGGTATGTTCCTTCCCACCCTCTTGGATACTCATGCTCTCTATGTCCCTGAGAACAAAATGGTGGTGTTTAGGCCATGTTTACTCAGCAAGTGCCGGTGTCCTGAGGAGGCTTGTTCACTCAATACTCTGTGATCTTTTAAGAGTTGGCTCCAAACTGGCCCCAGGAAGGATCTTATTACTTTTCCAAAACACTGGGGATCATCATTTAGACACAAGAGTAGAAACTGCCTCAATCGTCCAGTTAAAAACAAACAGCAATCTGGCTAGGAAAGAGGTTTACTTCCCGCTGCTCCCTTAGTGAGGTCATCTTAAGTCTGTTGATACCCATAAGCAAGACTGAACTACACCAATGTTGCACTCTCAACTTGTCAGCGCAACATCAAGCTCACATAACTTGGTATTAAAATTATCCAGGTACCTGCATATGTGTTTTCCTTATTTCTCTTCTGTTTGGGAAATGATGGTTTTGAGCTACAGTTGAGAAATGAAAGAAAGATGAGCTGCAGAATAGGGACATTCAGAGAACTGAGCCACGTGAAGGTGCCCATCCATGCCCACTCTTCCTGTCCTGTTTGACCTGACTCATGGATGTGCAGAAGACTGCAGACCGTACCCATGGTGTGTCTCTGTGGTTAAAACCACATTTGAATGATAGCTCTGACTGGAATTTCTTTACATTTTTATCTCCTCAGTGATTTATGGATTGATCTTCCCAGGGTGGCTTATGGGTTTCAAGGGAAAGCAAATTTGTAATTTAGTTAAGATATTGAGTGTATGGAATAAATCAAGACTAGCAATAAAAGACAGGAAAAAATGTAGGATATTGTTGGTTGGTGAGTAGGAACTGACTGTTGGGCTTTATTAGGAGGTTTCTGCTCAAACATAATCCAGAGCATTGGCACTGAGTTTTGTGTCCAATTCTATTATCCCTCATCATGTAATTTTGGATAAGTCACTTAAACAAAAACATCTTGAAGTGGACAGATCATGGTTTCTGGAGTCAGACAGATCTGACTTTGAATTCTGGCTCTGCTACTTAAATAGTGACCTTAAGCCTATTAACCTATCGGAGCTAGTTTCCTCATCGGCCAAAGGGAGAGGGTAACCCTTACCTCAGAAGGTTTAATGGAGAATAAATGAGATCACATATGTGAAGTGTCTTCTACTTCCTCTTCTATTCTCTTCCCATCTTTAAAAGATTAATTATATCTGCCAGTTACTTGTCTAAGCAGCCTGCAGGAAAGATTAGTTGTTGCCTGGAAACCAGTTGTGGTGAGTAAAATTTATCAGTTCACAATAGAACTGCTGTTATTATGAACTAAGTAGTGCAAATGCCCAGGGACCTGAAGAGTGGGTGGGATTCTCTGTATTTTGTGCAATGCATTTTTATAGAGAAAAGTTCAAGGACAAGTAAAATTTATTTAAAAGTGACATTTTCAGCATCTGCTTTCAGTTACTAGGCAAAATTTTCTGATTTCCAAGGCTTTATGATGGCACCTGAGTGAAAATTTTCAAATACAATGACTTTGGGTATTGTATTGGAAATTGTATTGACTCTGTTTCAGAAAACATAGGTTATCAAGTTAAAATTTTGGCTCTGTCTTAGTTACTTTTACTCGTTGCTGGGACAAATACCCGACACTCAAAATGAAGGAAGGAAAGGTTTATTTAGCTCACAGTTGCTGGAGGTTTCAGTCCATATTCGGCCGGTCCAAGGCTGAGTGGAACGGGGCAGAGAGCATCCAGTTCATGGCGGCAGAACAACCACTTCAACCAACTCACCGGAGCAGAGAGTAACAGCCCTTTAAAAAGTCTCTTTGTGCTCAGTCACTCTGACGTGGGCCCGTTGTGCCCTAGGGTGGAACCAATCACACCCCAGGATGGGCCCTTGATCCCACTCTAGGGAGGAGCCGATCATATCCTAGGCAGGCCCAGGTCATACTCCAGGGAGAACCAATTGTAACACATAATCCTAGTGGATCATGACTCACGTCTCAAATTCTAGTAGTCCCCGCCCCATGATTGCATGAGGCTTTGGGGGGACAACTAGACATAAACCATAACAGGCTCCTTAACTACTTGGTTAAGCCAAGTAGCTCACTATTTCTGTGAGCTAAAGAAATAGTATGTGTACATGGGCACTTAGGTTGAGACAGAACTCTTATTTATAGTCAATTTCACTTTAGAATCTAGTAGTCAAGATTCTAAACTCAGATAAACTTTTTTTAAAAAAATTTATTTTATTTTTCTTAAACCTCATTTATTTATTTGTGTTATGGCCAGCTCAGCCTGCCCTGGGAATGCGGATGGTGCAGCATGTGGCGCTGGGGATCGAGCTGTGGTCCGTAAGGTTGCCTAAACTTTCCTAGCGCTTTAGATCACTGAGCCATCTTGCCAGCCCTAAGCTCAGATAAACTTTTGACAGATTTAAAATAATATTTGTAAAAACAATTTCAGATATATTAATGTTTTTGTAAACAGTCTAAGAAATTTTGCAATATCTTTCTTCTTGTAGTCATAAAGATACATGACAATTGTTCTTCTACTAATGACTGATATTTTACAGAATTTTTATCCATGTGTGAAGCTGACAGCAATATCAACCTCTAAGATACAAGAGGACCATTTTGTTCCTAAGAGAGTATGTGAACTCTCCATTATGCAGTAGGAAGCCTGGAGCTGTCTCATAATGCTGCCCTCAGGGACCACACCCAGGTCAGAGCGCAAAGAATATTTGTAACATGAAATTCTCATTTGAACCTTGCTCACGCAAAATTGCTTTTTCCAGAAAACTTGTAAAGTTCCAGGGACTTTATAGTTATTGATATCAAAATGCACCTATGTGTCAATATATCAGTATTGTACGCACACTACTAAATACCACTTTAAGTCTGATCCTTACTACTTCTTAACAAGCTCTCAGATTTGTCCTTTTAAATAATGGACCACTTGTTACGTAATAATTATTTACCCCAAAACTCATAAATTTTGCCAAACTTACTAATACCTTTAGTTTTCCAACTATATCACTTTTGAACACTGGAAGATTGGAGAGGTCTTGCAAACCTAGTAAGTTTAATGAGCCAGTTTAAATTCTTCTTATTGTGAAAAAGAGGTGCACACTAGACTTATAAGGCATCACAGACGGTTTTCCTTCCCAACTCATTGTTTCAGTAAGACAAAAGAGGTGAATGTACTAGCACATCTCCAATGTAGGCTAGTTATTTCTTCTGTCAATAAAAATTCCACTCCTTTAACTTAAATACCAAATGCCCATAAAGTATTCCCTTAATGGAAAACTAGGTCCCCTGGCTCACCCAATCCCAAAAGCAGAGGTCTAGAGCTTACCTATTAAATCTAAGCTCAAATTTATGTTCCTCCATGTGCAACTTAAGCTCGTGACCATGCATCTTTTTGAGAATATATTATGAGATTTACTGGGAAGTTAGAAATTTTCATCTCAACTGAGAAACTTCTATAACATAAACCATGGAGAAGTAAAATTTATAATTTTCTAGGTGGCTTTAGTTATCTGGCCATTATATCATTTTAATTAACTGAAATCAAAACTCTGGATGGTTTTGGGAGCTCTGTGGTAATCATACAGGATATGCTGACATCTGGTGGCATTGATTAAACACCAAATTAAATAAATAGTTCCAAATTAATAGGCAGCACACTGAATTAAACTATTGACCAAATTGTTTTTAAGTATTTGGAACTCCTTTTTGGAGCTTTTATAAATTTTAAAAGGCTTTGATTTTTTCCCTGTAATATTTATCATCTGACCTAGTCCAGTCATTTAAGCATTTTAATTCAAGATTATTGAATCTTAGATTAGTGATGATAAATGTGAGCTGTTAACTAATTTAGTATTTCAATTTTAATTACATGGTCTAAATGATAATTTCTACAGTTTTGTTTTGTTTTGTCTTCAAAGAACAACTTAAAATGGGATACATGTGATTCTTCTAGTTTCTTGCTTAGAAGCCAAGAGTGAAGGTCTGCCTACAGTAACAATGGGGTGTGGTGTATACAATTTCATGCTACTAAATTGTTTGACTTTTCAAAAATACATCTAGTCAAATCTAGGAAAGAATTACCATTATCTCCTTATTAGTATGACTCTCTCCAGAGTCACCCATCTAGAGAAGTAAAACAATAGTTTCCACCCTGCCTTTCAGAGTGAAAAACAAAGACAGAGTTTGACTTCTCCAAAGCCAGTGTAAGGTCCATGAACAGAATTCAGGAGTCGCTAACCCTTGGTTCTTGCCACCTTTTGATGTGTGTTTCCATTTAGGATGAGTGACATGTAGTCAGTTGTCACGGCTTTAAAAGATCTCAAAAAAGTCTGGCTTTTGCATCAAATTCTGGGCTAAAATTATGTTTAAATTTTGTTCCTTCTCATCTTTTCCTGGTTTTGATTATTTTTTAAGAGTAGTTGATGGTCTCATGACACGAACTTTCTATTTTGTATTTTGTGTCTCGTGTTTTGAATTTTATGTGAAACTGTGGGTTTGATCTTTGACCTCTGTTTACTGTAATACTGATTTGCCACTAATTTGATAGCAAGCCATAGGATCTACTGTAAACATGCTGCTCACTTTACATAGCTCTGTTTTGCTCTTAAGTGAAGAAATATGCTTGTTGAATATAATTGAAAGGTTCTTGCAGAAGTAATAAAAACCACATAAGTTTTTAACTTTCCAGGTAGCATTCAGATTAATATAATCACTTTCTGTGATGGGAGGGCCTAGTAAATTGACAGGAAGTCATCAGTGTAAATAGGCATAACCTAACATTTAGTTTTGCTCAGCCAATATACTTACCCAGAAATGTAAAAATACAGTGTGGACCACACAGCGCTGCCTAAGCTGGCTGGGGGTCTGGACCTTTGGATGTCCAATCACAGATGTGGTCGGTGTGAGAGATGAGCCCCACTATAAATCATTTCATGCATAGGTCCTGGAGGGTCAGAGCAACTGAAGAGGAAGTGTCCAACACACAACTTGGAGGTACTGGGTGCCCGACAACATAGCTCTGAGTGAGAGTGGTTACAGTGGGTGTTACATGGGGTACAGAGAGCATCCAGCTGTGTGGGGGAAATTCTATGTTTTTTATTTTGCATTTATCAGACTTTACAAAGATAACTGTGTTGGATTCTTGGCCCATAACCAGAGAGAAAGGAGAAGACCTTGGAGAAGACTAGATAGGATTTGTCTTGTCCCAGCTGCACCTCTGGGCACAGGCCAGGAGACCATGGAGGCCATGCTGACCTCAGGAAGGTGGACTGTGGCCAGGCCAGCATTTAGAGAGAAAAACACGCCCTTTCTCTCACTCTATGTTGTGTTAAATGCCTGTGCATCGCTGGCCTGAGAAGTAGAAGGTACAAAAGTGTCGTCTTATCAGTATCTTTTCCAAGTCTTAATTTCTTATGGGCTGGTTTATGTTATGCCCATTTTCAGATTGGTCAGCCCTTCTGACTCTGGGCTGCAGTTAAACATGGAACATGAGTTGTTGCCTTTGGAACACTTTGATTCAACAGAAAAGAATGTGCTATTAAAAACACATTTGTCATATTCAACCTGGTCCACTTTTTCAGTTTCATCTAATTTCTCTTAATCATATTCACAGATAGCAAGAGAATGAGATCATTTATTTGTCCCACAAATATTTATCAAGTCTCTGCTTCTTTTATGCACTAAGACATCATGAAGAACAAGAAATATATATGGTACAAACTTTCTGTTGGAAGTACAGGCACATACATGTACAAAATTAAAAAGCAACTCAATGTCTCTGTACAACCACACAAATATCCAATGAGACACAAGATGCCACAAAACACAGCTGGGCTTGGAGGAAAGGAAGTGGTATCCAAAAAGTTGCACAGAGAAAAAACTTGGAATGAGAGCTCCAGAAGGGTTTGTTAACAGAGACCAACTAAACTGGACCTTGAAAGGTAGCATTCCACGTGGAGAAGAGAGAGACATGTTTTGGGAACTCGTCAAATTTAGAGGAAATGCTTCATGAACCTGTTACAAGGTGTAGGAGACAGGAATTTCAGCTCAGACCCAACCACTAAGATGCTGTAATTATAGCCAGTCTACTCGACTAGCTATATCTGAGCTCTGATTCTGTAAAACAGGAATATTAACAGCTGCTCTGACTTGATCAAATGAGCTATGAGGCATGAAAATGCTGCATGATAGCTCCATAAGGGACAGATTAGAGCACACCGGAAATGCCAGCCTGGGTTTGACTTTAATTGTTGAAGTAATAAGAAGTCAGTGATGATCTTTGAAGAAGGGACTGAATGACATGATGAACAAGGTGTAAGGAATTTAATTCCCTTCTCCAACCCCTCTTGTAGCCTGGCAATCAGTCTCTCTTCTCTGCTGACAATTCCTTGTGATGTTAGTTCAACGTCTTCTGCAGGCACTGGGAGAAAAATCCACCCCAGCTTGGGGAAGGGCTGTGTGCCTTGAAGCACTTGTGCTATGTAAATAAAGGCCCTGCGTCAGCACAGTCTGCCCATTCACTTGAGCATATCTATTTTTTTGGAACTTCTTCCAATTTATTCACATTTCAAGATGCTTCATACTATGTATGGAGCGTTTTTGTACTGTATCACCAAAAGCATCCTCGCTTGATGATGTGCTGCTTTGGCAAGGCAGCCTCATGGATCGTTGACTCCCTCCTCCTTGTGCTGCCCTGTTAAATTCAAGTGCACGTTGAAGCCTCCATAATCTTTCTAATACTAGTCACCTTTCAAGATGAGTATGTTTCTGAACCTATTTTTTCTTGCATTTAAATTCCAGTGAGCAGTAAATTTACGATCTTACACGCATTACAGAGCTCATCTTAGTGATGAATCATTTGGTGCAACAAATTGGAGCATCATTAAATCTCCAAAACCTTCATCAAATAATCAATTTTTAAAAACATCTTGTTCAGCTTAGCTGTTCTTTTTTTTTCCCTGAAACAACTGAAAGGTTTGAAGGAAAAGACAATATAAAGTTCTTCTGAACCCCAGGAATATTTTTATGATTTCTAGTTCCTATTGGTCTGAGTAGAAAAAAAAAAAATGAATTAATTAATTAATTCATTAAAAAATAACTGGAAATCGCTATGAGTCTGATCTATGTAGTGAGACCCTATAGACCCTATACTAAACACATAAATAAAATGAAATAAAATAAAATAAAATAACTGACATGGCACAAAATCATTTATTTATATTATTTATATAGTTCAGGAATTAACAAAAAAAATTTGTGCCAGGTCAGGTAGTAAATATTTTTTAGGCTGGCGGCCATACAGTCTTTTGACAACTACTCAACACTGATTTTGCAGTGTAAAGTAGCCACAAATAGTAGAAAAATGGCAAGCAAGGCTACATCCCAATAAAATTGTATAGAAACCAACAGGATTTGACCTGCGGACTGGCTCCCTTCACTTCTTCTCAAAATTTGATGTGTATCAGGGTCACCAGAGCAACCAGTGACCAAGAGAACAAGAGCACTCAAGCCCACTTTTTTATTCCATAGGTTTTGATTGGGGCTGGGACCTCCCAAGTGATCCTGATACAATAAAACTTGAAAATGTTTGCTCTTTTTTTCCTCAAAAAGTGTAACTTCAAAGTCTTATATTAATGGCTTGATTTTGATAAGAGGCTCGTAAAAGGTAACCCTAGACAAGAGACTCAGAGTTGGACCAATGAAAATTAGTGTATTTTAAGTGGAAAAAAATAATTTCTGTATTTCTAGAATGTTATGGCTCAGTAATTTTGTTCCACAATTCCAGCATCAATTTTTATAAATCATTTAAATGGTGATAATTAAATAAAGCATGTAACGATGCCCAAATAATATTTTGAATTTAGTCTTTAGGGTGGAAATTGAATTTAAATAATCCCAAATGATTTTTAAAGGTTTATTACCCTTTCAACCTCTAGAAGAGCTTACTACTACTACTATTATGAAAATTATCATAACCAAAAATTGTTTAATAATATGAGCTTTACAGTCCATAAAATACCCACATTGTTTTAACATAGCATCAGTTGATACTTTATAAATCTGGATCCAGACTTTTTCCAAAATCTTGTTGAAAGCTACTCAGCAAAGCAATGAAAAGATAAAAAAATATTTTTTTCCATATAGAAATTGAGAGGCGCATGGGTCCCACCCTGTACAAAAGCATTTCTCATACCAAGAAAAGAGATTCAAATTATAAACAGATGGACAATCACATGGCAATCAATTAAAATATATCAGGTGAGGTCTGGTTCCAAATTTTAATTCCATGTTTGCTGGCTAAGCCCACAGTTGCCTTAACAATGGGATGAGCTGCTACAGGGAACCGTAAGCTCTAGGCCACTCCCTGCGCTCCCAGCCTGGAATGGTGGGGACAGAGACCCCTGCCTGAGTTGAGAGCTGGTACCCAAGGAGCCGTACAATGCTTTTCAGCCAGTCTGCCAGCTGTTGGCAATGGGCCGGAGAGTGAGCCACAGCCCTTCTTGGCTAGTGGATGAGTTTCCATTTGGTGCTCCTTTGTTATTCAAAGCTCACAATATTAAAATTTCATTATTTTCTCTCTTTTCTCCTAACAACATGCTGCCTTCCTGCCATGCTGTAGAAATACAAGCTAGGTTGTTTGTTTCTTTTAATCAAAATTTAAGCCTCAATTTTTAACAGTAGACAGTGAATATATATGTATAAATTGTCTCATTTATCTGTTTGTTAATTTTTGATAAATGAAAACATAACATTTATGTACTTGATGACAAAAAAAACAGGTTAACCTTGTCTGTGAGGCAGTATAATAGAGAAAATTAAACAATCTGATACTTCAGATAGTTTTTGCAAGCGATACAAAGCTGTTTTAAATATGTGGTTAATGATGTAAGACTATAATGCCTGTATAATTAAGAAATGATTTTTGTACTTGCAGTTGGCAAAAATAAACCAACTTATAAGTGCATACTTAATAACTTAATAACAAAATAATGATCCTTGCATGTGTCCAAATCCCCTTAAAACCCAGAGCGCCGCTTCTCAATGATGACATATTTAGTACTCCTTAGTCTTTATTGGGAAAAGCTGCTAATCATCAGCTTGTCCTCACTAATGTGAGTACTGGTGAGCTCAGTGGCTTCATTCAGTGCAAGGTGAACCACACTGAGGCCATTTGTGGAGCCACCAGTGATGCCTATAAAACGCATTTTAGCAACACATGCAAGATTTGTCCAAGCCGAAGCTGTTGATCCTGTTCCAATGTGTGGTCAGTAAAGCCCATAGTACTCTGGAACTGATTCTTAGAGGTCAAACTCATAGCTTTATTTAAAAAAAAAAAAAAAGTAGTGGAATAAAATGCATTTATGTTAGTTTGATTTATTTTTTCCCAAAAGAACAAGCATCGTGACCTAAAAGTACTGGCTTACTACCAATTGATATTTTCCCATTAAAGTCACAATACTCCTGTAAAATTACATTCCCCAGGACTGTATTTTCTTTCCATTTTCAAATCAGTGTCTGTATTCTCTCTCGCATTGAGATCCAAGGAGGTATTCTCATATCGCATATAATCTATGGCTATGTCTTCTGAACCTGCTTAGCTTGCTTGCCTTTTGATCTGTAAGCTAAGCAGTGAATTGCTCATCTATACCTACTCCTTGAGTTTCTCCTTCTCTGTCTCCTCCAAGGCCTCCTCCTCCTCTTCCTTCTCTTCCTCCTCCTATTATTATTACTACTATTCTTTCTGCTTCTAAGTTTCCCAGAGTTCATAATCAGCTTCCTTTTTCGTTTGTCTTCTCCAGTCATATAAATGACTTCATTTATACTCAGGATTTCAACAATGGCTTCAGCATAGATTACGTAGCTCCAGTTTCTACCAGGTGCCACTACAGTGTGTCCCAGTGCCTCTGTAACATATACAATGCATTCTAAAAGAAAAATTTCTCACTTTTCCTATTTTGGCAACTTCTCCTACCTTAGCAATTAATCTGAGGTAGAATCTCAAAGCCATATTTTTCTTTCCTGCAGCCCCAGCCAGTTAAGGGTCTGTCCCCCCTTCTCTGTTCCCATTGGCGACTCCCTAACTCAGAACCTCTTCATTTCTCTTCTGTACAGTTGCTAAAGTTCATTCTTTTTCCTCTCTTCCAACTGTCCTCTCCACTGATCCTTCCCTGCTGTAATCCTGTAATATAGCAAAACAAAGGATTCAGAGCTAGGCAAACACCCTGCCTGGCCTTACACGGAAGGGAGTCCCATGTTTAAGGACTGAAGCAGAAGAGTTTTTTGAGAAATAGTGGTAGGAGAAGAAAAAGGTCTTGAAAGTCAAAGAGAAGAAACAGAGTCCAAATGCTTAAGGGGAAAACAATATTTCTCTAGCTTTGATATGTTCTACTTTCCTACCATTTATCTTTTTATCCTATCAACACAAATAAATGATACTTAACTTTCAAGCCAAAAAACCCAAATGAGGTGGTTGGCCATCTCGTTCTGGCTTTTAAAATTCATTGCATCTGTCGAAGAAATGGTCCTGAAAGGTTTGGCAGAGTAGGAAGTGAACACAGTTTCAAACAGATTATAAATCTAGATCCTGAGAATGTATTAAAGCGTGAAACAGTAATTCTACAGTATCAGCCGCAACCTAGCCTCCTCTATAAGGTTTCATTGTGTACATTTATCCATAATGCTGATGCAAAAACATCGGGTTTCATACACTCAGGTAAACATTTAGACTTCCTCAGAAAAAAAGAAAACTCAAAGAGGGATTTCATGTAATAGTATACACTTTGCATCCTGGAAACAAAAACTTTCTCATTTGACCACAGTTTAAAATCATTTGCAACCAAACCAAGAAAGGGAAGAACAAGCCATTAAAAATTCCTGGGTACATTGAGTTTCAAAGCAAAGGTAATCAGCTTTTTGGAGGATTACTATGTTACAAAATGAAAGTATCTTTATTTCGAGTAGAGGAGCTTCTTTTGCCAGCTGTGCTTTCCAACCCATTAGTGAGTTGTGAAATCAATTTAGTGGGTCACAACCAACATTTTCTTTAATGCAATGAA
This sequence comes from Capromys pilorides, assembly GCA_004027915.1. Taxonomy (NCBI): domain Eukaryota; kingdom Metazoa; phylum Chordata; class Mammalia; order Rodentia; family Capromyidae; genus Capromys; species Capromys pilorides. Next base: position 40,146 of record PVKN010000243.1, on the reverse strand, counting down.
ATAAAAAATTTTTTAAGTGTTAGAGCACAGCAAAAGTTGTAAGATTATTATTTCGATGAAAGTTTTATTTCTGTAAATATATCCATGTGTATGCATCTGGTGCATCACAATGTAAGAACTACTTCTTATATATGATGGTTTCAAAAAAGGTTGAAACAATGATGAGGAGCAGTATAGCCTCCTACTTAAGAAAAAATTTAATGCAGAAAATTCACTAGATTATACCGTTTTACATTGTCCTAGCCATAGTTGAAAGAACTGCTCTACGGTTTTAAGTGAAATCCTAAACCAGTGGTTCTCAAAGTACTGTCTGTGGATGCCTAGAAATCCCAAGACCCTTTCAAGTGAGTCAGCAAATTCAATGCTATTTTTGCAATTAAGATTAGGATTCTATTTAATTTTCTGCAATGTTGGCATTAGCATTGGTGGAGCAAAGGCAAAAGAAGTTAAAGCTCCTGAGTAACATAGATAAAATTGACACCCGCTGAAGTGGTTGTCATTCTAGCAGCAGTCAGTACATGGGCTGCTGCAAGGCACTCCCAGATTTTTCTTAAAATGTCAATTCACTTAACAATGACAATAGTAAAACAGCAAAATAATAACAATAATAACAATAGGGCCGGCCAAATAGCTCAGATGATTAAAGTGCCTGCAAGCAGGCCCAGGGGCCAGGGGTTCGAACCCTGGGCCTTCGGTGCCCGCTACGCCCCCCGGGGGGGCACTGAGAGTGCAATTGAGACTGGGTGTGGTGGCACAGCCTGTAATCCCTGCTCCTAGGAGGTTGTAAACAGGCGGATCACTACAAGTCTGATCTAGTTAGTGATCTAGTGAGAGCCTGAACATCCTGTAGGCCCTTCCCTAAAATACAAATAATAATAGTAATTTTTTAAATGATCACCTTGGTGTACATAGCACCTTGAGAATCTGTGTGAGGTAATGGGAAAGTCTCATAAAGACTTCAGTGAGTACTGGTTATGATTTGACTCAAGGAAAAATCATGTATGTAACAATTTAGGTGGTAAGCTAAACTAGTTGTTTTTTTTTTATGGAACTCCATTTTTACTTAAAAGCAAACTATGACTATTCAGAGATGAGTATTTGGCAGTCATTTTCCCTAAGATGAACAAAGCGAGAATATCACTTCAAGGAAAACATTTGAAAGTATTTATTGCCAATAATAAAAGTCCAGCTTTCAAGTGAAAATGAGAGTTTGAGAAGACTTGACAGCACAGCAATACTTAAAGAATTTACGATGAAATTGGTGGTGATGTTACTGAAAGTGATTATTTGACGGTGAAATGTGTTCACCTCTAGAGGAGCTGCGGCTCTCAACAAACTGTTGTTTTGCAAGTGGCCAAGGCACCAGTGCTTGACACCAGTACAAGACACACTGATGGATTTTAGTGCAACGGACTACAGAGCGCAATCATATGGTTTTAGCAACCCACCTCTGAGAAACTACTAGTTGTCACGTTTTGGTGCCAAATCAAAAAGGAATAGCCTTGGTTATCTAAAAAGGATGAAAAAGAAAAAATAAAAAGGATATTAAAAGACTCCTCTCTGTTCCAGTTACAGATTTGTGTGAGGCCAAATTTTCTTCATCTAACTTCAACCAAAACAATATATCACATCAGATTGGATGCAAAAGCAGACATGAAACCACAGCTGTTTCCCATTAAACCAGACATTAAAGAAACTTATAAAAATGTAAAACAATGCCACTCTCCTCACTAATATTTTCATTAAAATACATTATTTATATTATTATGTAATGGGCTTATGATTTTAATGAAGAAATAGATTTACTTTTTTTTTTCCCTTAGCTTTAATTCTAATATAACAAACATTGACTAGATATAACCGATATACACAAAAGCTTCCTGGGGATTTTCAATCCTTTTTCATGGTGTGAAGAGGTCCCAAGACCAAAATGTTTGAAAACTATTTGCCTAGCAAATATACTTTCCTATTTTCAGTTCCTCTCTCAAAAATCACCAAATCTAAAACTATGAATTATGTTGAATCTCTGAGTCAACAATCAATTGGCCTGCTGAAGAAAAACTTATTTGCAAGCATAGCTTGGGGATATTTGAAGCCATTTATTTAAAAAATAAATTTTCTAACTGAAGGATATTTAAGAGACTTGTCATATGATAGGTAAAGGTGACTTTGGGCCAAAAGCAGACCCTTAATGTTTCTTTCTCCCTGCTGATTGTGAGGTTAAATTCTTCTCTTCTAATTGCTAGACTGTCAAACATAACCTTTACCCATCAATAGGCACCACAGTCCTAATGCAGCCCTCTGAGCACCTTACCCTGCCTAAGATACATATCACACACAAGGCAAAATGCCCACTACTGAGAGCTCCTCTGGATGATACTCCAGCAAGAGAACCAGACACCAGAGACCCAGAACACCCTGGAGCAGACGTTTGCCTGCAGTGAAAGTTCCTATGAAATCAACATGACTTAATTACATTCATCACACTGGAGAATCAAATTCTATGCCAATGATACATGGCACTTGGAGCTTATTTTGCAAACATTAACTAATTAATCTGCAAAAACATCCCTGAGAGGCAAGGCATAATGATATATGAGCTGACAACCTAATTATGTCTAATTATTCATAAGATTTCCCCCTTCCAAGTGTTTTTCTATTGCCAGTTCAGGGAAGTGGGCCTGCTAAATTCTTAAATCAGATGTGGAAATCAACTATCTGTTATTGCATGCACAATTCTCTTGCTACAAGTCACCCACATGTTGCTGCAGTGTTCCACAGAACAGCTCATAGAAACTCTAGAGCCCCAAACTTTAATCAAGAGCTGCATTCCTAGGTGTCCATGGCCTATTTTCCCCCAAGTAATTTTGATTATAACCCCCAATTACTTTGATCAGCCTTGTTGTACTATTTTCTCTTCGTTCTTCCCTTCTGTTTCTTCTTTCTTTGTTCCAGCGTAAAGACGTGGGTATAGGTGTCCACACAATCTCTTTCTCCTACATTTTGTAATCAAAAGGCCAACATCGGCTTCTCTGGTTTCCTTTGCGTTTTCTGTCTCCCTCAGGTTCTTTTCACATTGGCTCCAGCCCTCAAAGCTGCCTCCGCCTCACTTCCTGTGAAATTCCATTAAGTTTCTTCTGACAATTCCACGTTGGCTTCTAACTTTCATCCGCAACGGCAAGGTGGACGATTAAAGTGCATGCCATATGCTTAAGCACATTACTGGAGGATGTAATAGTTACTAGGATGTTACCACCTATGGAAAAAGAAAGGATAAAATGACGTTTAAAACTGCACAAAGTGTGTCCAAGATGGAAAATAATTCTTTTTTTTTTTATGTATTTAGTACAGGGTCCATGAGGTCTTACTACACAGATTGAACTCATAGTGATCTTCTGTTTTCAGCCTCCCAAGTGCTGGGATTACAGGTGCATGCCACCATGCCCAGTCTCAGTGGCCATCTCAGTGCACCCCACGGGCAAGGCCTGCATGGCACCCTGAGGATTGAACCCCAGTCTTCTGCCTAAGCAAGCACGTTAGTCCACACAGTTATCCACCTACCCAGGAAATAACTTTTAAGAGAGCTCTAGTAGAGTTTTCTGAAGAAGCGGAACTAGTAGGATGTGTGTGTGTGTGTGTGTGTGTGTGTGTGTGTGTGAGAGAGAGAGAGAGAGAGAGAGAGAGAGAGAGGTTTATTTTAAGGAATTGTTTCACATGGTTGTGGAAGCTCTAAGTCTAAAAGCCACAGGACAGGGCCAGCGAGATGATTCAGTGGTCTAAAGCGCCTGCTTAGGAAAGCTCAGGCAACTGCAGAGACTGCGGTTCGATCCCCGGCACCACATGCTGCGCCACCCCCACCACCAGGGTAGGCTGAGCCAGCCATAAAATAAATAAATAAATAAACAAACAAACAAGCAAACAAATAAGTAAAAAAAAAAAATTATAAATAAATAAATAAATAAATAAATAAAATCCACAGCACAGGACAGGTGTCTGAAGATTCTGGCTAGAGATTGCATCGGTGTTGCGGTCTTCAGTCTGAAGGCCCTCTGGAGGTCAAATTCTCTCTTTCTCTGGAGAACTCCAGTCTTCGCTTTTAGGGCCTCCAAAGGCTGGATGGGTTCCACCCACGTTAGGGAAGGTGATCAGATTTACTCAAAGTGCACTATTTAATGCTCATCTTAGCTGAAAAGTACTTTCTAGGCAACATCTAGACCAAACAGTAGGGTACCACAGCCTAGCCAAAGTGACAATTAAAATTACCCATCACAAGTCTACCTTTTCTTATAAAACATTTGAGGCAATTATATTTTTTTCCACTGTTATAAACCTCCCATCTAACAAAGTACCTCTTCTACTGGGCATTTACTTACTGTTTATTTGATGGTGACATTAATGAGTATGTGTTTCCAATAAAGTTGTGAGCTGGAGGGATGTTATTTCTCTGCATTCCCTGTAATGATGGCAATCATATAACCCGAATTTCCCAGGGTAGCGCTGATCTGAAGCCCTCTGCTCCACTGTTACATTGGTGTGTTCTGATGATTAGTTTCAGGAAACATGGTCACCATAACTTTGACAAGCAATTGCAAGCTAAACATGGTCATAAATCTCAATAAATACTTGCTGATCGAAATGTAATTTCTAGCCAGTGGATATTTAGTTTAGAATATGACAAAATACAACTGGAGGAAATTATCACTTATGCCCGAGACACAAAATACATTTTGGTCGTTGTCTTTTAGATTTTCCATGTCTAGTTCTCAGGGTGTACTTATAATGCATTGCTGAGCAAATGCCAAGTAAGATACTTGGTAATCAAGAATAAGTTTAAACAGTGCTAAACTTTTTTTTTTTTTTAGAGTGGTTGAACTTGTAGGTAATGTATGTAGGAAGGAGCTTGTAGAGAAAATGAAGGACACAATTACAAAAATAAAAATGCCTGTTTATGGACTTTTCTGTGCAGGTAATAAAACTTTATGCCTTCAGGTGGAGGCTTGATAAATTTTTTACATTAGAAGTTGGTAGAACCTAAGAATAAATGCAATATCAAAAACTGTCTTTTTTCCAATAAGAATTACTTGGGGCTTTTCTGGACTGACCACTGACATCATTTTTTCTACTTTATCATTTGATATGATTTTTAAGAACTGCTGGCTTTTCCAAAAGTGTATCTCAAAAGAGTACAAATTATACCACTTGGAGTTTTGACAGCTCTGGTGAAAATTTAAAGTTTTTGTTTTTTTTTTTTTTAAAGAGTGATGAATTATCTTCAGGGGAGCCAGAAAATGCCTGAAACAAAAACCTGGAGATACTCAGTCAAAAAATCAGCAAGATTTAGTGACAGCTTGGGTATAGTGGGTGAAGATATGGAAGGAATGAAAATCGTGGTAAGAGACTGAATTTTGCTGATCTCATATTAGAAATGGAAAAATTAGGACAGAGAACCACTTTGGGATGTTTACTAGAAGACTGAGGGGCTGAGTGATACCAAACATGTTGAATTTAACTGAATTATGGAGATACCCTGTAAGCAGCTGGCAATACAGAATAAAAATGCAGGTGAAAAATCAAAACCAGAGCTGAGTGGAGGTTTCCAGGATTTTCCACCCTAGTACTGGGGATTAAACTCGGTATGCACTGAATTACAGCCCCAGGCCTTGTATTTTTTATTTTGTTTAGACAGGTTCTCACTAAGTTGCCCAGCCTGGTCTCCAACTTGTGATCCTCCCTGCCTCAGGCCTTGAGTAGGTGGGATTAGAGGCAGGCACTGCTGTACCTGGCTTCCAAGATCTCTTTTTTTGGAGGGGTGGGGGGGAACGGGGATTGAACTCAGGCCCTTGAGCTTGCCAGGCAAGTGCTTATTCTACTGAGCCATCTTCGAAGCCCAATATGTTTTGGGTTTTTTTGTCTGTTTGTTTATTTGCAGGGACCAGGGTTTGAACTCATGACATTGCACTTGCCAGGCTGGAACTTGTGTGGTGGAGCTGTCTCCCTAGCCCCTAAATGGCGTTTTCTTTTTTCCAGAATTGGGAATTGAACTCAGATTGTTGCGCCTGCCAGGCAAGTGCTTATTCTACTGAGCTGTTTCCCCAGCTCCAGGCTTTCTTTCTTTTTTTTTTTTTTGCAGGACCGATGTTCGAACTCATAACCTTGCACTTGCCAGACAGGCATTTGTGCCACGGAGCTATCTCCCCAGCCCTGTAAGATCTTTACAATAGAATTTAAATAAAAGCCAAACTGTTGATCACAGTTGTCCCTTTCAACCCCATCTTCCTCAAGCCACAGAGTTACTTTTCCTGAACTCTAGCTGGGTGCAGAGATTTTCAGGCCCCCTCTGGGATGGGTGCACACTCTTCACTCAACGGGAGGACTGTTCTGGGTCCCACGTCTGGAAACCCACACCCCAACTGCTGCTTGATCTTTAGGTCTCACATTGAGTATTGTTTTCCTGACTTCCCTTTTACACACACACACACACACACACACACACACACACACAGACACACACACACACACACACACACACACACACACACTATTCCTGGGCTGTATTAGCCACTCTCCATGATCTCACATAGTACCTAGCGTTTACTTTCCCACTGAGCTGTTGTAACATCCTGCTTCTTCGTCTGCCCATCTCACTCAAGTTCAAGAAATTGCATCTTCCTGCCCTTCACTCTTTTTCTGACTCAGTTACATGCAGTCATAAGCACTGGATAAATTGAATGAACGAATGCATTATCAAAGAGGGTTGACTACAAGCAAGATCACGTTGGATAAAGCTGTCCAAAAGCAGGCCAGAAAGAAAAGAGTAATAGTTGCTTACCTCAAATAACAATATTAAAGGGTTTGGAACTATCAATTCCCTGTCGTATACGTTTATCTTGTGGAATGAATGTTGAGGTTTTTTGGTGTTGCATGCTGATATGGTTTTTCTTCCAAAACAAGTGAGATAAAACACACCCATGTGGGAGCTTGGCATGTCTTCTCAGGAGCTGGAAGAGTTATTGTCAGGACTGTCACCTGGGATAGAAGTGGGACTTTAGAAGTGAACTGAGGGTTGAACTTTGTTGGGATGGGAGGAAGAGATAGGTTGATCATGTTCTGTTAGTCTGGTCCGATGTTTGTCCAAAAATCAACCACTAGATGGATGCGGCTGTTGACCACTTGGAATGTATCAATCTTAATTGAAATGTAGTCCAAGTATGAAATTCATACCAGATTTCAAACAGTATAAAAAATTAATAGTTTTTATTTTGATTGCATGTTGACATGATATTAGATACAGTAAATAAAATCATTATTAAAATTAAGTCACCTATGTCTTTTTTCCTTTTCTACATGGCTACTAAAACATTTAAAATTGTATGTGTGTGTAGCACTGTATTTCTCATGGAGAGCTCTGGTATAGACTTGAGGCGAGGTCTAGACATCTCTGAATGTCTTTCTGAGTGGACTGTAAAGGCAACAAATGGAACAAACCAGAAACCCAGAGGACTAAGTCATTTCTTATAAAAGGAGAATGATTGATGAGCAACTCTGTCTTGTTTGCACCATTAAATAAGGTTTTCTTTCTGCTGAGGCTATGTACTAGGTATTGGGGCTGCAAGAAGAAGCAGGTGGAGGTGGTCTACCTCCGCTGATCTTCTTATCTAGCTGCATGATTCGGTCCCCCTCCCAGATTCAGACACTTTCCTTTCACTACCTGCCAATTGGAGGAAAAAGCACCAGTGCAGAAAACGCAACCTATGTGATTATTTGCATGCACTGTAAAGACGTGGTCCTCAAGGCGACCTGGTAGAGATGGAATGGAACCTTTGAGAGGTGTGGCCTAAGGGGAGGTCTTGGGGTCGCTGGAGTGTGTCCTTCCAGGGGATCCCAGGCCCCAGCTCTTCCTCTCTTTTTGCTCCCTAAGTCATGATGTAAGCAGCTTTGCTCCTGTACATGTCCTCACCACATGGGCTGCCTCACCATGTGAAAGGAATGGCTCAATCGATAAAAGGCTGGCTCCTCCAAAACTGTAAACCACCATAAGCCTTTTCTTTTTATAAGTTAATTAACTCAGATATTTGGCAAAAGTAACAAAAACCAGAAAACCCATTATTTCTATTTATTTTTTATTGTGATGAAATGCATGTTTACTTTGTGTCCAGCATAACTTCTAATTCTCTGGAATCCTCATGAATCACCCTACAAAGTAGGAATATTATTAATCCTATGAAAAGTAGGAAGTTGGGACCTGGGGAATAACTTGTCCAAGATCAAAAGCTGATTAGAGACAGAGCATAAGTTATCAAAAATTTCCCAGCATCTTTATCATCTAAGACCCACTGGTGCTGCGGATGCAGAGAATGATGGAAAACAGGATACAAATGCTATGAGTTTGGTGCAGAGGAGCTTAGTCAACCTGAAGGCTGATGCCACAGCCCCCTACCAAGTGCTATGTTCTTCCCATGCAGAGAATCATAGCCACACTCCAGCTGAATGTAGTGCCTTCTAGAGCCTTTCTGTGTTCCCTTAAGTACAAGAGAAGATAAAATTGTTTGTTATAGGCTGCGCGTGGTGGCGTACACCTGTAATCCCAGCACTTGGGAGGCTGAGGCAGGAGGATCAGTGTGAGTTTGAGACCAGCCTGGGCTACAAAAGTGAGCTCAAGGACAGCCTGAACTGCATAGCGAGACCCTATCTCAAAAAGACAAAAAAATTTGTCCGCTGCAATATGAAGATACGGTTCTTATAGCCTCCCACTTCAGTGCTGGAAACTTTCTAAATGACCATCTAGACCTAACCTCTCAGTTCACAGAAGAGAAAACAAGGTCCAGAGAGGTAAAAGGGCCTTGCCCAGGGACACACAGCTGGTTTTGGCAGAGCGGACACTGCAGCTCCTGTAGCATCTCGCTGCATGTGGCTGTCTTCAAAACCCACAGTGCCCACTCCAGGACAGAAAGTTGTCCTAGAAACATTCAGAGAAGCCTGCGGTGGGAGAGGGGGTGGGAGGTGGCCCGGTTAAGTGGTGATTTCCATCACCTGCCCAATACACCCAGGCTGAACCCAGTGCGGTCACAGCACTGGCAGAAAATTACCAAGGTTTTTGGTCTTGACCATCCAAGACATACTGGTGCTGTGGATCCAGACAAAAAGGACAAACAGGTGTTTCTGTGAGGGTGTTTCTAGATAAGATTTGCAGCTGCAGACTGAGGAAAGCAGCCTGCCCTCACTAACACATGAATCGATCTACTGAAGACCCAAACAGGACCAAAAGGACAAAGAAGATGGAATTCCTCTTGATGAACTGCTGCCACCAGGACAGTGGTCTTTTCCTGCCTTCAACTGAAAAAAGCAACTGTTCTTGGATCTTGAGCCTACCTGCCTTTGAGCTGTCCTGGCTTTCAGGACTTTAGATTTAGACTGAAAGTACACTATTGGCTCTGCTAACTTAGGTATCTGTAATAATGTGGGTCAATTCTTCACAATAGATTTCTCTCTCTCTCTCTCTCTCTCTCTCTCTCTCTCTCTCTCTCTCTCCCTCTCTCCCTCTCTCTCTCCTATCTATATCATTGATCATCTTGGCTCTGCTTCAGCTAATACACCCCTTCTAGACTAGTGGTGAAGAACCTTTTAGAGCATTCAGTGGTAGGAATCGTCTCCTGTGGCCTGCGTGCTGTGGGTTCACCACCACTGCCCTAGATATCCTAATTGAGCAGCAGAAGCTCTGACTCAGGCACAAACCCCAGTGGATATTACAAAAGTAATTTAGCTTCTCTGAGTTTAACTTTTTGCTTTTTAAAAATGCAAATTCTAAAAATGCAAATGTTCTGCCTGCTTTATAAAGCTATCATGAGGATCAAAGGAAATAACAGGAGTTAGGGTAGTTGTAACTCATGAAGGAGTTACAACAAAGGGAGAGGTAGGCCCATGTATGATGCAGGTGATGACCTCTTGGGGGCATCTGTGACTATTTGCCAGCCCTATGTTTCTTACTTCAGAACATTTTTTATTTAGCAACTGCAGTCAAAATACATTATCACCTTAAATATTCTACTTCTAAAATTTAAAGTTTAAAAACATATATATATATATATATATATATATATATATATATATATATAATTAAAGTTTATCTTTCGTTTCCCTCAATACCTTCTCAAATTTGGGACCAGCCTTATTGTTAGCAAATCTACTTTATGGTAAGATTGGAAGAACACCTTTGCCCCTCCACCCCCAATCCACTCAAGTCTTGCTGTGACAGAAATACTCCTTGGGGTGTGAAGCGGGGCTAAGAGATTTCACTTGGAGAGCAGATAGCCAGAGAAGAAGCTCTACTGGGTTAATACCGTGGTGCAGATGCGGTTCTGGATTCTTTGACTCTAAAGCACAAAGAAAGGGGAAGTGAGAGGCTCTGATGTGGCAGGAGAGGGGGCAGCAAGGGAGATGCCTGGGAAGAAACAGCCAGGATGGGAGCCAGCTTCCAGAAGTTTCTGCACTCAGAAGTCAGAAAAGTCGAGTGGGGCTGGGTGTGAAGGGATAGGGAGAGAGACTTTGAAAGAACTCAAGAAAAGGTCAACGTCTGAAGGCTAGGGGTGTGGGCACTAGCGTAAGATTTCGTGCATTGAATGTTTGTGTTTAGGGCTGGCTCTGTCCTTGTTTCTCCAGGCCTCAGACCAGATCCTCTTATCTTTGCGCCCTTCCCTTGACCTCACCCACCTCCCTCCAGTGATCCCTCACTAACCCCTGCTATTTCAAATTCCACATTGCTTAGATCCTGCTTTCATGTCTAAATCTCAAAGACATAATTCTGCCCCAGGCCCTGAGGTTCACACCAGGACTAGCTTGGCCTCTCAGGCCTGGTTCCACCCTGTAGAGTTCATCCCAACTCTGAGAATCAGCCTCAGGTGTGGTCTGGTCCCAACATTTCCTCCCATGACTTTAAAGCAATGCTCAGATAAATCCCTGCTTCTCCCCATCTGCTTCCTAAGCTACTGCTTCTCGAAGGTCCTTTTAAATAATAATTGGCATTCCTCTAGTGAATTCCAGTTCTTTGAAAATAGTAGCCTTACATATAATCTGTCATCCTAAAGCTTAACTGAAACTGCTCAGAAAAAAACACCAATGATCCCCACCCCCTTGATTGCCAAAACCAATAAACACATTTCATTTATTGTCTCCACATTCCTCGGTGGCATCAGTCTTGTTCAGCACACCTTTGTTTTTATAGCTCTTTCTGCCCAAGTTTCCACAGTGCTTCTCTATGCCAACTTTCTGCAACACTGGCTGATGCTTTTATCTTCTCAGCAGCCCTTTTGCCTTGGCAATGCCCTGTATGCCCAAACAGAAAGGGCCTGTGTTCCAGGTGGGTCAGTCATAATACAAAAATCTCACAAAATATGTCACATGTCCCAAATCAGGCCAATCAATTTTCATCCGGATTATCTCTTTGAAGTTTGCCTCAGAATACCTTGGTTAATCAGTTTTGCTGTATCATTCTCTCTCACTCTCTGTCTCTCTCTCTCTCCCTCTCTCTCTGTCTCTCTCTCTCAAAATCTCAGTGGCTTTTAGCCCCCAAATTTTATTTATTTAATAATTTTTGCCCAGAAGTCTACAACAAGGACAGCTGCAGCTATGCTGATGACCATAAGAATTGCCTTCCAGTTTGCTTCACAGATTTCCTTACACTCTGTGGATGTGGCTACGTGGACATTGTCTTCTCAGTAAAGGCCACAGGACCACCAGGCAAGAAAAACAGAGGATGCCTCTTAAGGCCTTGATCAGAACTGTCACGCTGTCACTCCATCCACATTTCCACTGGCTGAAGCAAGCTATGGGGCCAAGTCCAACATCCGTACTACGTAGCTGCCTCTAGTGTGAAGAACTGTAGTTACTGAGCGCGGGGTTAAGGTTATAACGCAAACACCCCCATATGTGGGGGCAGGAAGAACTGGAGCAGTGACCCAACCTGCTCACTACTTTTACTTAGTAAACCTCGGCTCTAAAGACAGACACCAGGAGCTGCTGACTGTGACACCCTTGTGGGGTACCGGGACAAAAAGCATATCCTGAGCTCAGGTTCCGAGCGCAGTGTCCTGACTCCCTCATGATGTCCCAGCTTTCATATGATTTAATGAATATTCTTTTGGTTTGAGAACCTGTCACCCACATGCTAGGAAATCTAGCAAATATTTTTTCTCACTTCGGAAGTCCTTGTTGAGCTGGTGTTCTGTGCACAGCTCTGCTCTCTGTGGCACAGGAATTTGCAAACTGTGGCCTAGGGGCCACCTCGAGCCATCTTCTTGTGTTTGTAAATAAAGTCTTAAGTGAATATAGTCACATCCGCTTCCTCACATGTTGTCCGTGGCTGTTTTCACACTGCAGTTGTGACAGAGACCATATGGCTCACAAAACCTGAAATATTTACCTTCTAGCCCTTTGCAGAAGTTTGCTAACTGCTGCTCTAAAAGATCTCAGCCGTATGTTCTCCCTAGCCACTCTCAGACGCTGCGTGCTGGCGACTGGCGACCACCTCACTGGCCCTGCCTTCACCTTGTGCTGCTGGAGGTCCAGTGCCTCCTTTTCTGCTTAGATCCTCCCTGAGCTTCCCAAATTCAGTGTCAAATTCAAACTGCACTCATCTTTTCCCCCAAACTGACCCCTCTCAGCCCCCAATCAATGCTGTTGATTTTACACTCAGTGGCCTCAACTAGATGACACCTTAGGCCCTTGCTCCTCTGTCACTGCCCATCAGTGCCTTTCTGCCAGCTTCCCCTCTTGGCATTTCTTAAATCTCTCTCCTTCTCTCCGTTCTTTCATCGCATCTTCACTGGAACCACCACACACTCTTTGCCTCTCAATCTCTCTGCTGTTCTGCAACTGAAACTCCATGTGCCTGCAACGAAGGATCTGCCATCGCAGCTGCCCAGTCCTGCTGTTCCCTCTCTGAGCCACTCCATGCTTCCCCATTAAGAGTTAAGCCCTGCCTTCATAACCCAGTGCACAAAGCCTGCAACTTTCCCGCCCTGTTGTCCCGTGTTTGATGGTGCATGGTCAGCCCTCTGAATCTGCAGGGTCCACGTACTTGGAATTAACAAGCTATGGGTTGAAAATATTTGGGGGCAGGAGACTCTGTTTGTACTGAGTACGTACAGAACTGATTTTCTTGTCATTCCTTAAAGCAGCAGGAACCATGGACCAGTTTCAAGGAAGACAATTTCTCCACACATGAGGGGAGGTTTGTGGGTTGATTCAAAGGATTCCTAGATTCCCTCCATTATGCACTTTTCTGTGAGAATCTGATGCCACCCCGATCTGATAGGAGACAGAGCTCATGCACCGATTTGAGCAACAGGGAGGGAATATAACTATAAATGAATATTTGTTCACTCACCCATCACTCATCTTCTGCTATTCTGTAGAGGCCCAGAGGTTGAAGACCCTCCCCCAAAATACAGTATAACTGTTTATATAGAACTGTCTTAGGGGGCTGGGGAGATAGCTCAGTAGAATAAGTGCTTGCCTGGCAAACACAAGGACCTGAGTTCAACACCCCCCCCAAAAAAAATTGTAGAACTGTCTTATTTAATTTTCTCTCATTGCTGAAACAAAATACCTGATACCCCAAATTAAGGAAGAAATGGTTTATCTAGCTCAGTTCATTTAGCTCAATCCATAATCAGCTGGCTCCAACACAGGGTGACATGGCACTAGGGTAACACTTCAAGATGGAAGAAGACAGAAAAAGCAGCAAGAGCACATGGGGAAAGCAAGCCTCTACCACCCCCAGAGGAGTGGGGGAAAGCAAGCCTCCACCACCCCCAGAAGAGTGCAGCACTCACCCCATCTCCACCCCCTCCTCTTGCACAGAATGAGGATGTTTACAAAGTAAGGACCCAGGCTCCCTGCTGAGCCTTCTAATTAGATATCTGAACTTCTCAAGTTGACACAATGTATCAACCATTACAAGACCTTACACTGTATTAGGCATTATAAGTAACGCAGAGGTGATTTATATTGTACTAGGAGCTGAGCATAGGTGATATATAAACATCCTGCCATTTTCTATAAAGGACTTGAGCATCCTTGAGCTTTGATACCTACAGGTCCTAGAGCCAAGCTCCTATGGACATCGAAGACATCTGAATCTCATCTCACCCAGCTGCTGTGGAATTGCTTCATGTGCATCCACGTGGACTCGCTTACCCCGACGTCTGTCCTCGTGCTTGTCCTTCTGCCAGCCCTGATCAGCCCCACCACCCTCTTGGCTTTGCTCACTCATGGCAGGACACACTGAGGTTGCCACCCTTTCTAGTTAGGCTTCTCAGCAGTGCCTGCCCTCCCAACCTGCTTCTGCAACTTCTGGTCCTGGAATCCTGGTCTAAAGTAAGCCTTAGTGAACTGAACTAAAGTACTGGGTGTTTTCCACTCATATTATCTGCTACTTAATGTGCACAGAAGCCTTTAAGATAAATAGTACTGTTCCCACTTTATCAATTAGGGGACCAAGTCACAGAGAACTTCCCCGGAGTCAGGCAGCAGGCGAAGAGTAGGACACAGCCCTTAATCCAGGTCTACCAGGTTTGTTAGTTTGTTTTGGGATTTTTTTGTGTTTTTGTTTTGTATTTTAGGGAAGGGTCTACAGGGAGATCAGGATCTCACTATTAGATGGGACTCATAGTGATCCACCTGTTTACAGCCTCCCAAGACCTGGGATTACAGGCATGTGCCACCACGCCCGTTTCAAGTGCCATCTCAGCGTGCCCTGGGGCAGGGCCAGCACAGCAGGCTCAGGGATCGAACCACAGCCCCTGCGCCTGCTTGCAGGCACTTTAATCCACTGAGCTATTTGGCTAGCCCTCAGGTCTACCAATCTGGAACTTTTGAAACTTCCGGCCAGACATCCTGTGTTTTTACTGCGTTTGCCTTTCATATTCATTACAAAATACAGTTACAAACATATCTTCAAAAATAATAAAATGAATTCCTCACCACCAAATTTATAAAATAAGACATTGCCAATTTTTGTATTTATTCAGTATTCAAAGTTTATTTTCATTTTCCTTTCCTTTTCTTTGGGTTTTCTCACATATAGGTCTACTCCTAAATACTATATTGTCTAATTTTGTGTGTGTGGATTTGCTTTTAATGCCCTACATTGTATTTGTGGGGCTCCTGCATGTTGGTATGAGTCCCAGGCAGGTGAAGTCAGGTAGTTGCATTACTGTGTAATATTCCACTATATAAACATATCAGAACCCACTTGGCCACTATTCCTGTTAGACACTTAGGCTGTTTCTGGGATTTTGTTTGTCTGTTTGCTTGTTTTAGAGAGGGCTGCTATTATAAACTTCTGTTGTGCTTGTATATCTCTCCTGCTGTCTCTGTATAAGAATATCTCTGGAGACCTACTTAAGGCTGAGATGCACATATCCACATCTCCATTTTATAAAATGTGACACAATTTTTCTTATGAGAAGTACCTATTTGCATTTTTATTTGTTTTTCCACTGAGTTGCCTAATTTTTTTCTTATTAATCCACAAGAGTTATTTATATATTCTGGATGGGATTCCTTGGTCAGTTATATGTGTGACAAGTGTTCTTAGTTTATGACATCTTTTCACATTTTATGGTGTCAGCGTATAAATGTTCTAAATTCGTTGCAATTGCACTTGCCAATTTTTCACTGTTTTGTAGTTTTGCATTTGTCTAAGGAATCCTTTCCTAACCCAAGGCCAGCAGTTACTTTTTACTTTCTGTGTTTCAGGTACTTGTGGCCTCAGAGAAATTAAGCCACTAGATCAAAGTTGCAAGCAGCAAGCAGCGCAGTCAGAATAGAGCACAAGAAGCCTCCCTTGTTATTGGTACTCTAACAGCTGGCAGACCGCCTTTGTAGCCATTGCTGCCTGTGTTATTCTAAAAGACCTACGGTCTTGCACTCTCATTAAGGTCTGTAATCTGGAGTTGGTTTATGATGTGAGACATCTGAATTGCTCTCTACCTCAGCCCGTGCTCTCAGGTGCACATTTCCCCTAGGAAACCACAGCTTTCTATCTTCTGTGCTAGGGAGCAATTTTCTTTCCTTGAATGTATCATTTTCATTTGTGAAATTCTTATTGCAACAACCAATGGCAACTGATTTTTGCTGAAGATTTTTTTTTTTTTTAAAGTAGACTATAACTATGTTTTCCAGGCTGGTCTTGAACTCACTATGTAGCTCAGGCTGGCCTTGAAATTTTAAACAATCCATTGCCTCAGCCACCTCAGCATGGAATTGGAAACATGCCCCACCATGCCCAGCTAAAGTTAATTTTTTTAAAAAAAAGTTGCTACAAGTGTAAGATCCCTAGCAGGGTGGGCCGTGTATAATCCTGCTCTCCAACTTCACGGTGAAGTCCAGGTTAAAATGATGTGTCTGTCACTAGAAAAGAACACTTCAAATTAAATGAGGAAGACAAACGTCCATGTTGCTGAGGGCAGGAAGTTGAACAAACGCTTGATATCCTGCAAAGGGAACAGGATATCCCCAAAGAAAGGCAGAGGCCTTCACAAAGCAGAACAATCTCTTCAGCCGCGCCCACGAGGCTGGGACCAAAATAGTTCTCTCGGCACTCTTGCCGCCTCCTTGTGAACTGTGTGGGAAGGGACTCTGGTCACGAATTGTTCATTTGAGCCACCCACACTCAGTAGGACAGCGGCAGTAATGGCAGCGGCATCTTGGAATCTGTTGGAACAACACAATGTAGGCTCCGCATCACATCTTTTCTGTACCAAGTGCCTTCTTCTTCCAAATTAGAGGTTTTCAACAAATATAGAGAAACCGAAAAAAAAAAATTTTTTTTTTGGTTGAAAAATCAAATGGGAACAAGCTGAGTGCAGCAGACTACAAGGGCCAGATCATAAAGCGTCTCATATTCCAGGTTTAGAAGGTGTGAACTTTATGGTGTCAATAGGGAGGATTCGAGGCATTTTAAACAGGAAAGTAACACGATCGGTTCAGTAATTTGTGTGTGCCTGACTTCTTACAATCTGGCTCAGAGAAAACACTAAGGAGTGATTGTGCCAGGTGCTGTTGCTCTCTCCACCACCCCCACTCTACCCGTTTTTCCCTGCTGGCAGAGCTCACAGCTACTCTCGAGGTTCAAAATGTCCAAGAATCACTTTCCCAGACTCCCTTGCAGGTAGCACATGGACACGTGACACAGTCCTGGCCAATGAGACGTGAGAGGGAGAACTGCTAATAAAACTGGAAGAGTTTCCCTTTCCAAAGGGACTGGGCCAATCTCTCAGGTGCAAAGGAGCAAAAAAATGGTAAAGGCAACAGCATAAACCTACAAAGAGAAGTATTTCCCCTGAAATTAAATTAAATAATTCCTCACAAATAAGACTCTTTTACCAAGGCCTGGAAGTGCACCCCTATAATCCCAGTACTTAGGAAGCTGAGGCTACATGGTGAGTTCACGGCCAGCCTGACCTACATCTGGAGATCTCAAGAACAAAACAACAGACTTTTTCCAGATATTTATTTTTTCCAGATAATCATTTCAAATAAATCAGCCTCTTAAAATTAGGAATAGCTAACCACTACTAAATGCTCATTGAACATTTTGGTTGCTTAAGCAAGAAAGTACACAACTTCGAAGATGATTTTTTTTCTGTAATTAAAAAGACTTTCCCTCGCTTTCTTGTTCATTTGCACATTTCTCAAGGTGTGGTCACAGCCTTCTTCCCCTGTTACCTGCTACACAGAGATTCACCTTGCTTGGTCTCTCTTTCATGAGGTCAGGAAGTCAAGGTATGTTATTTAAGAAGCATCTCAGCATGGTGAACACAAAAGAATTCCAAGCATCGGTGATTTGGACAACAATGGAGAATCACAGAATATAGAATTCTTATAGGGAAGAAACCTTTCTAATTATTACTATTGTTGTTGTTGTTGTTGTTGTTGTTGTTATTATTATTATTATTATTATTATTATTATTATTATTATTATAGTATGGCCGGCTCAGCCTGCCCTGGGAGTGGGGCCGACGCAGCATGTGGTGCCCAGGATCGGACCTCAGTCCCCAAGATTGCCTAAACTTTCCCAAGCAGGCACTTTAGATCGCTGAACCATCTTGCCAGCCCTTCTAGATCAGCAGGTAACTAACACAGAACCTGAAAACCGGTAAAACCAGAACATCTGGTTAGAATTCTTAGGACTGTTCGTAACATTTGTCTCCCATTCTAGATTTTAATATACAGTACCTGGCAAGCCTTCGGGGTTTCCTCAGTTCCCATGTGAAGGAAATCCTACCCAATCACCAGATACCATCGGGGTCTTGTAGCTACCACTAGAGAGGTCTTCCTAAAAAATCTGTCAAGGGTTGGCACTGAGATTTCATCGCAGGGACTTTATTCTTGTCGCTCACATATTGTTAGTACCCCCATTAGTTTTCCAGGTGCAAACAACGTTAAATCCACATGACTTCTCCAAACGTGACAGAACTGGCCCCGCCGGGTGGACAAGGGCGAAGGGAGCTGCTTTGTGTTACCCAGTGGATCCTTTGCCTCCCGTTCACTTGGGCTAGAGGCGGGGAAGAGCACGCACTCTGGGGCGGGCATCTCGGCGAGCCCGGGGCTGCCAGGTGTGGCCCGGCAGGTGCGCGCGGCCGGCGCCGACGCGCGGGGACTCCCGAGGGCCGGCGCAGGGCGCGGCACCTGCCGCCGCGGCGGGGCGGGAACCAGGTGGCTTCGCCTGGGCCCGCAGGAAGTGGCGGCGCGGCCTGCAGGCGGAGACGCGGCCCGGCCCGGCCCGGCGCCGGAGCGGGCCCGATGGCGGCGCCGGAGCCCCTGGAGCCCGGGGACGCCGCCGCGGCCGCCCTGGACGGGCTGTCGCGAAACCTGTCCTACTGGGCGCCAGGTGCGGCCAACGGCTCGCTGTCGGGCGCTTGGTACCGCAGGAACCAGGTAAGGACGCGGCCGAGGCCGGGAGCCCGCGCTCAGGACCCCGGGGGGGCTGCGTGGGAGCGGCCGGGGGCGCTGTCACCGTCCGTCGGTCACGGTGGCACCCCCGGCTGCCTCCCGGGAGGCCCGGCCGCCGGGCGAGACGCGCAGTCTGCGGCCAGGCCCTGCAGATCGCTGGGCCTGCGTGCTCTGCTGCTGCGTCCCTCTGCAGGTCGAGTCAGCCCTCATCTCCCAGAAGGCTTCTAGGGATGTGAGGCGAATTTCCACTCATTTTCACCCTAAGATCCCTTCACAGTACAAAAAAAAAAGGGGGGTGACATTGTTCCCCGAAGCAGGAAATCCTGAAGGGCATCCGCGTGTCAGCCGCGCGCAGATGCTCCCGCGTGTCCCCAGGGTCTCCGCAGAGGGAATCCATTTCCGTGCAAGTAACTCTGGTATTCTCGGGTTGCAACGGCGTGACTCTCCCTCTTCATTGCCAGCCCTTTGGGAAAACATTGTCAGCCTAAACATCACCAGTTTACGCTGAAAATATACATCGCAGGAGATCAAAGGGGACCGGAGAAACCCATTTATTTTTGGCTGAGTCTCAGACGAGAAAAAAGGTTCTGTCCCAGGCTTCTCCCTTGCAGCATTTATGGTCTTCCAAGTGGGGGGCGAGTGAGCTTAATGCGGTGGATACAGGCCTCCTTCTGTTTTCATAAATGTGTTACTTTGTTCTTATTCTTTAGCAAAACCATGAGTCTTTTTATTTTACAAAAATACAATCATAAAATATCTGTTGGTGTTGGTCTAAGTGGGAGATCTTAACCAGTATCAAAGGTTTAGATTCCTTTTATGTTTGAAAAGTGCCTTGAATGTTAGTTTCTGAACTCGGATGACAATTTATTTGTACAAAGAATAAATATACACAGCCACCTTACAAGTTTTCAGCAGAAGGAAGAGTATTGTTTCAAGTCTGTTTTACCACAAAAGATACTAAAATAGGAAAAGTGGAGAGAGTAAGAGACTTATCCCATATCTCCTTCCACCCACAGGAATTACAAAGCAGAGAACCACTTTTTATGGGAACTTCTCTGAGTGTATTTGTTACACTATGCTTACTAAAGGCATCCCAATAAAAAGTGTAAGAATGATCCCCTCTTGGTAAATGGATTGAGTTAGTGGCTGTCACCTACCATGGCATCATGCAAACAGAAGAAAACATTGTTGTCATGATGGAAATCCCTGCAGTCATTAGTTCTTGTAACGTTTCCTAGAATTCTTGATTGTCTTGGCACTCTGGTACCAGAAAACAGATTATCATGTGACATTCATATGAGGCAAATAAGGTCTGCACAGCTAAACTTGTCTTTGACAATGCGGATCTGCTCACGTTAGAAGAACAGTGCATCCAGGTGTCCTAATTGAAATCAGTCTAAACTCTGGCTGGTTTAAGATAAAACTATACCAGCCTTTTTGGTTACTGTGCGAATTTAGATCATCTTATGAGTTGTTTTTTTAATGTGTATAATACAGGGTCTACAGGGTCTTGCTACACAGATTGGACTTGTAGTGACCATTCCTGTTTTCAGCCTCCCAAGCTCTGGGATTACAGGTACAAGTCACCACGCCCAGTCTCAGTTGCAGTCTCAGCACACCAAGGATCGAATCCCGGGCCCCAGCATCTGCCTAAGCAGGCACTTTAATCCGCTGAGCTAGCTGGCCAGGCCTCTAGTCTTTTAGTTAGTGCTAAAAAGATATTTACAGTACTTTTTGATTTAAGCAAATATAAAAATTGGGTTTTTTAAATCTATTCAATAAGTATTTTATTGAGTGCCTCTGGAGTTGGTCAGGCCAGTAAAAGTAAAATGGAGTTCAATTTTTATTTTATTTTATTTTTGACACTAACTGTGTCAAAATTGTGATGGTCAAACAATATTA
Source organism: Capromys pilorides (assembly GCA_004027915.1). Lineage (NCBI taxonomy): Eukaryota > Metazoa > Chordata > Mammalia > Rodentia > Capromyidae > Capromys > Capromys pilorides. The sequence continues at coordinate 19,290 of PVKN010000243.1, read as the reverse complement.
TGGTGCCACAAAAGCAAAAAGGAAGATAAATGTTTGTGACTCCCAAGCCGTCAGCAGCTTTTCTTGTGGGCTAGCCAAGGTTTGTGATGCTTCTTGGTTGTTGGTCGTAGCGCATTTGGAATATTTGTCCAGGGCCTCTTTGCTGAGAGTCCACAGTGTGCACCTTCCAGAGGAACTTCCATCTAATCTGATCCATAAGCTTTACTCTGTGGCAAAGGACTGGTTCTGTGGAAACACTTCCATGGAATAAGCGAAGGTTGAACATGGCCGCTGAGAGGCCAGGTTGTCTAAGGCAGAAACGTTGTTTCTGAAGAGATCATCTCAAGGCAAGCAGAGGGAGGATGTTTGGGAGAAGCAGTGTGAGGAGGCGGTTGCCATTTGGCACTTGGAAGCCCACTTGCTTGTTTAAAAGCTTCTGTAGGAGTATAGACATGGAAGACTGAGTTCTGAAAAAAAAAATTTTTTTTTATATTGGATGCACAGGTCTTCAGTGTAAGAAGGTAATGTTCTAAGATGTGCTTGGAACTCACAGCTGTGTACAAAGCACTGTGGTCATTATAGTCCAAGACCCGGACTCCTCATTCAAGGAATATTACTTAGGATGATATAAATAACTCCAGAACAAGGGGTGGCGCTGCCATGCCAGTGCTGTAGAGCCCTGCAGAAAGTCACAGCAAGGTGGTTTTCAGCTGGGCCCACCAGGCATGTGTTAGTAAGGTTGTATTTGAGTGGGACATTAAGGATGGGTGGCATTTCATGATAGTAGTACATAGGTGGAGGGCATTCCACCAGAGGGATAGGCCTGGGGACCAAGGAACAGCCACCATGATCTGGGCCGGTGTCCTTCTTCAGTTGTTCATATCTAGTATTGTACTTTCTTTGACCATTGGTGGGTGCAGTAGGAGAGGAAGTCTGTCTGTAAGGTGGAAGAGGATTTGGGGCTAGGCTGTGGTCATGGATTGCCTAAAAGAACAGGTGAGGAGGTTTCGGTAGTTTTTTTGTTTTGTTTTGTGTTTTGTTTTGTTTTGTTCTGTTTGAGGGGAGTTGAGCGGGAAGTGCAAGAATCGAAGCAAATTAAATAAATTAAATTTATAGCAGGAGCAGGGGCCTCAGATTGACACAGGTATGAGATAAGTTTCGTCCATAGATACCTGCAAAGAAGTTGAAAAAACATCTACCAAGTTTGTAAAATAATCTCTGTTGTAAAATGAGATTAATAAAAATAATAAAAATAAAATAATAAAAGAAGTTTAAAAAATAAAATAAGGTTAACCATATAAGTTCAAGTTTCTGTCATCTTTAGCTAATAGAAATTCTAGCAACCTGGAGTCGTTCCCCGCAGGATCTCTGACAGCTCTGCACCTCGGTACCTGCCATTCCTTTCACCTGCTGATCCCTGCAGCCGTCTAATTTGCAGAGGCTCCTGGAAGCTGTTACCTTGCTTGTTGCTACTCTAACTTCACATAGCTGAGAAAGTCACTTAATTCCTCAAGGTTTCAGGGGTTTTTTGCTGGTAAAATTAGGTTTGGAGTAGAAACTGTCAGGCCCTTCTCCTGCTATGTGGTGAAATAAATAAAGGCCAGGCTGGAAGAGGAGTTGAGTGTTGCGGAAGTGAGAGAAAGGGCTCACTGGGGTGTATACACTGCTAACAGCTAAACTCACAAAGACACTATCGGAAAGGTTTGTCCCGCATAAGGTAAGATGAAAACTTCAGAATTTTTATGTCCTCTATTTGAACTTTTGGTCCTCAATGACTTGAATTTTGAAAGCCAACAGATTTGAAGGAAAATTGATACAACTTGGCAGGGAAGAGGCAAAGTGAAGAGACTGACATTTGTTATGCATTTACGATATGACTCTTTATAGCTATTATCTAATTTGAGCCCCCAATAACCTTGTAAGGTACACATTATCCTCACCGTTCACATAAAGAAACTTCTGTCGAATAACTTACCACAAGATCTTCCAGCAAGTGGGTGTAAGGGCAAAGCTACTTTTATTCCATGCCTGAAGGACATTGCTAGAGACTGAGGCCTGCAAAGAATGTGGCTATAGAATGAATGTGACAGGAGAGGTGCGTGCTTGTCTTGCCATAGTTAAGAAAAATAGCAGTGAGTTTTATATTGCCCTTTTATTGATTTTTGCTTTGCTATCATCTATCTCTTTTCTGCCAGGAGCTGCACAGAACTGGCTCTTAAAGAAAAGTGCCAACATTTTCACATAATCAGAGGGCTGGGTAGAGACTGTTGATCATTTACAGCTCCTTCCTAAGAAAAATCTTTTTTGTTTTTGCCTTCCTTATACATGCAATATGATTTTTTTTTTCCTTACACATTTTCTTGGAGATGAAGGAAAAAAGAAGCAGATTACCTCAAAGCAACTGTATCAATGCTTTTTTATGTTTTAAAAAAGGATCTTTTTTATTTCAAGGAACTGAGTTTTAATGTTCTTGTGAATTTGGCAGACCAGGTGTTTGTATTTAAATCTACCTGATGCTCTCCTTATGGCTGGATTCATAACATTTGCATTGATGCACTCAGCCAAATCCAGGCGAAAATCTGTCTATTTCCAGATTTGCATGGCCTGATTTCTTCAAAAATTATTTTTATGAGGGGAAAATAGGGATAGAATGGATACTGAAAGACATAGTAGATTAGAGTTAAAAGACACAGGTGAAAAAGAAACCCTTCAAGTATACTGATTGGGGTGCAGGGTTAGACACATCAATGAGAAACAGCAAGAAAGTGATTCCCAAAAAGCCCGGCCTGTGATTCTTCCGCATAGGGCGGGGGCTGGGGGAGGGCATTGCAAGAGGGTGGGACATAGGGAGGGTTGATGGGCTCCAGGGTCCGTTTCTTGATCTCAGTAGTGGTTAGAAGGGTGTTGGGCTTATCATAGCTTGATGCGTAGTCATTCGTCCAGATAATTGTCTTTGTAGCTCTCTGTATTTGTTCTACAATTATAAAAAGTTTTAAAAAACAACATTAGCATTGCTGTGGCCATTCAACTTGTAGTAAATGCGTGCCACATTCCTTTTGTTTGGTTAGCAATATTTAAGAACAGTTTTGTTTTTAAAATGTTGATGCTTGTTCACATTGGTCTTTGAGAGGTCACTGGGAAAGAATGACATTTTAAAAGCTGTTGTTTTTATTCCTGCATGGTGCAGTTTTGAAAGCTGAGCTTCTTTACTAGATTTGTTGGCAAGTTTCTTAATTTTTCCATTTCTTGGCACTCTACTGGAATGGAAATAATACATATATGCATACCTTATAGGGGTATAAGATTAAAATATTGTAGTATATGTGAAATAGTTAACAAGGTACCAGAAATATAGAAAGTACCTAATAAACACTAGCTATTATTAGTAGCGTTAAATCGACCTCTATTATAGGATTGCTGATAATTAGCAATTTTGGACTTAGTTCATTGAAAATGAAGCAAGAAGATTTCTGTAGGTTCTCTGAAGCAGCTTTGTTTTCTTTAACCTATAAGCACTGTCTCCATATCTGGTATCTCCACATCCTCTTTGATGTTGGCCTCCCCTTCACTCTCCATGAGCAGTTACATTCCAGAACATGTCCAAATTGGAGTAATTTTTAAACTGAACACTTGGTATCCTGAGACTCTAAGGCGAGGATTCTTCCCATATCTTTTGCCACTCTCTCGTCTCCTAGGTTAAAGAGATACAGAGTGTATGGTACTCGTAACATCTGGCAGATGTGCTTGATGACAGGAGTATGACCATATTTCATAGATCCTGATTATATATTAACCAAAGAACCAGCCCTGTCAGCCCAAGAACCCTCGTTGAGAGTTCATAAGACTTTGTGGCACTAATGTTAGCTTGGATTTTGGTTTTCCCCTGAAAAGCCTGTATTTCTCTGCTCAGCTTTTGTTAGTTACCTCGTCTCATGCCTGATATTGCAGTTGACTTAGGTTTTACATATGGTCAGTCCTCTTCCTTCAGTCTGACCTGGGCCAGCAGAGCGTCCTAGTTATTGGCAGATAATGTCAGGCCCAGCAGATACTGTTCCAGTTTCCCACCCCAGGGTATACACACCTGCACTTTTGCCTTACCTTGCTACTTGCCCGGCCCAGGGCTACTCTCAGCTTGGCAACTTTCAACACTGACGCATCAAGAGGTGCTGACTGTGTAAACATGGGTGGATATGTGTTTAGTCACGCACTGTACACCTCACTGAGGATTGTATTTAGCCACTGTTCCTTTAAAGACCCAACCTAAGTTTAGCAGGTTATACTAGGTCTGCATAAAATAAATGTCCCGTCGGCTACCTGTCACCTCAGTCCTTGTTTCCTAAATCACTAGAACTTACCGTCTTTGCAACTCTGAAATTGCTTCCTTCTCTTTTGCTTTGTGGTTTTGGGGTTGAGCTTCATGCGTGCTCAGCATGTGCTCTACTGAGTTATACCCCTAGCCCACTGACATTATTTCCTCTCGCAAGAACTTGGACCCCTGGCCTGACTTCTTTAGCTTGGGGCTTTTGAACTAGCCTTACCTACCAAGAATGCTTTGAAAGTCAAGAAACTTTAAGTTGCAGGTTACACAGAAGTAAATATTACTGGCTTAAATAACTTTTAAAAAGTGAATCTGTTCGGATAAAGTGAAAAGCTAGAATTTTGGGTTCAGGCAAACCTTGATCAGGGGTTTCCCTGCACAGTGAATAGACTTTCTAAGTCTCGTTTTGTTCCTCAAGGTTGATGGCTCTACCTGTAGCAGGCTCACCTCCTTGGGTGACATACTTCACTCCCAGAAGGAAAAATTTGATTTTCTCAGGTATAATGGGAAATCACAGGCCATAGTCTGACTGAAGGAGGTTCAGTCTATATTCGAACTCTTATCAGTTGCCAAGATTCTGGTCTTGATGTACCTGAAATATCTGAGTACCCCAAGGAAGGACTGGATGGCCTCATGAAAGTAAGAGTCTCATAACCAAGAGAAAGGAGGGCTGTGTGATCCACATCTTTGTGAATTATTACATCTTCTTCTTGTGAATTATTGTCTTCCTGGGAAGCTCTAATATATAATCTCAGTTAGTGTATATCTCAGCTCATGTAGGATGAACTTCCCTTTCTATGTTCTGGCTCACATGAATGAGCCCCCCTCACCAAAGCAGTCCCCAGTTTAGCTTGCCTTGTATTTGTGGGTGGGACTTGAGCAGTAATGAATTAACTTCTGGAACATTTTCATTAGGGTCATTTCTAGGCAGTGATTTATTTCTAAGTTCTAGACTTAACCTCTCCCTATCAAAGAGATTCTAGGAAGACCTCTAGTCTCTTCTTTACTGGTGGAAAACAAAATCAAAGGGATACATTTGGGCCAGCTAATCAGCAAAGGCCTCAAGTGCAACCAAAACTCCATCAAATCAAAATCATGAGCCAAGGGTCTTCATAATAAAGGATAATAGGCAATGATTTTTTTTATTAAGTCAGAAAACATGGGCAGTATCCTCAAAATGTAGCTCTATTTTTGTCATGCATGTATGTGTGTGCATGTATGTGTGTATGTATATGTGAGGGGAATGCTTTTAAAATACTTGAAAAACTTCTTCAAAATATAGAAACAATTATCATACAATGCATGTGGTGGCTAAGCTCAGGTGATTAGTGAAGCGCACTTCTGGATGTGTCTGGGGTGGTTATGAAGGTATGAAATTGGGGTCTGTACCATGTGATGGCCCCTTTCTCTAGGGTGTTATTTCCCTGCTCTGCCATAAGCCAAGCATCTTTGTTCCACCATGCCTTTCCACCACAATGCCCATGTCCTTGGGCCAGCTAACCATGGACTGAATCCCCTGAAATCATGAGTCAAATTAAACTTTTCCTCCTTTCAATTTTGGCTGTCAGGTATTTGGTCCCAGTGATGGGAAAGCTAAAGCAGAAAGTCGGTACCAAAGAAGTGTGGTAGTTGCTATGTCTGTACCTGACAGTATGATTCAGAAGCATTTGGAACTGGTTTATGAGATGAGTTTAGAGAGTTTTAAAGATGCAGGGTAGAGAAGGCCTAGAATGCTGTAAGCAGAATTTGACAAATCATCCTTTCAGAGCTCAGGAGACTAGAACATTGGGAATGTGGGCAATAAAGGCCAAACTCATGAAGTTTCTGTTGGAAACAAAAACTCCTCTGTTCAATAGAGGTCACACTAGAGGTCGTGTATACTACACTCCAGTAGAAAGTTTGTCTATATTTTTTTCCATATCCTCAGCCTTTGTGAGAGACCAGGATTCATGGCACTGACTAATTGATCTGGCAAAGGAATTTCAAGGCAGCCCAGTATTCATGCTGTAGCATGGGTACTGCTGGCTGTCTTTAGCAAAATTTATAGTGAAAATTGAGATTAAATAAAAGAAAAACAATGAAAAACTTAAATGGCCTGGAAGAAATCATATATAAAGTTGAGGCCAAAAGAGGTATGATTGATTGCTAAGGAGATTAGCACTGTTAAGAACAAACCAAATGCTTTGTACAGACACAAAAAGAAAGATGCTTTGAGGGTGTCTTAAAATAAGCAAGACCCACCCACCTGTGGCAGGTTCAAGGTTGCAAAAACATATCCCTTTAATTTGAGAAGACTCCCAAGACTTTTGCTCAAGAAGGTCCACTTAAAGAGTTGGTTTCCTGGGGTTTATTGCACCATAGGCAGCCATCCAGCACTCAAAGGCCACTTCATTTTCAAAAGGACCTGGTCATTGCTGTCACTGACAGCAGACCTGAGCATTGTCCATTCAGTGCTGCTTTTAGCACTATGTAGAATGAACGAGTTGTGGGACCAAAGAGGCTGCTACACAGATTTCAAAGCAGAGCATAGAGGGCCAGGTAACGAGCCCCCAAAGGGCAGTGCATGAAGCTGTGGAATGAAGACGAAGTTCAGTGGAGACTCATAAAGTTAGACACCGGGAATGCAGAATGTCTGCTGAGGGACTTGGTAGGCCACGAGTGGAGCCAGCCCAAGAGAGAGTCTGTGTGGGCTGCAACCAACAAGCCCTAGGCCTGGAGCTCCCCAGTCTTTCTGGAAATTATGCCTCACTCACATATGCCTGAGATGCTGGGCATGGAACTACTTAATGTTTGCCCTGCTGGTTTTTTATCTTGATTTGGTCCAGTTCTTTTCTACCTCCCTATTTCCACCTTTTGGAATGAGAATATTTATTCTGTGCTGTTTTATTTTGGGATCATGTAACTTGATTTTGATTTTTACAGAGATTCACAGCTAAGAGTTTGTCAGGAGTCTAAGAAGAAACTTTGACTTTGACTTTTAAAATAGTCTGGAACTATTGAGACTTTAGGGAAAGGGTAATTGCATTTCTAGTTAAACCCAAGAGAGTTGTGTACTATTAAGTGGGGTTATTAACATACCATCATGTTTCTTTGACAACTAAGTATGGTTTAAGAAGATGTGTTTGTGGGTCCCCTGTTCCACCACCTTGGCCTGCTGGCTGCACTGGCACATGACCCCAACCCTGTGCCCCACTCTGTGGGACCCCTCCACAGCCTGGCATTCTGAATGGCCTGAAGCCTGAAAAGGAGCCTGGCGAGGACTCCAGGACAAGCCATGGTGGCCATGGCATCAGCTCAGGAGGAAGAGCATTCAAAAGGAACACAGATCCTTTCTGCAGCTGCTACTGTTAATGCCTGTGGGTGCTCGTGTTTCCGGAAGAACCTTGAATGCCCAGGGACTTTCCAACCCTGCTGCTCATCATCTTCAGTCTTCTTCTGACCACTTCAGCACCGGGATTGCCAGGTTGCTGCCAGCCCTCTCTGAATCAGTAATGCTGCCAGACTGGGGCTGAGGACCAAGGAGCTGGATGCACTGGAGCACATGTACCCAGGAGTATGTGTACCTTTCTGATGCCACTCCTGCAAAGGACTCTGTTGTGGTGTCAAACATTGGCAAAGTGAGGACTGACTTTCTACCTGAAACCATGGCTAAACAGGGCAAGGTACTGGCTTTATGGCACTGCTCATGGAAGTCAATTTGTGATACAACACGGAAGGCTCTCAGCACAACTTGGTTCATGGGTTGAGTTCACAGACTCTCATCTGAACTTCCATAGCAATAAAATATTCCTGATATCTTTTCTGTTACTTCTATTATTCACTGCATTCGGCTCTTTCATTGCTTGGATTGTGATGTATAATAGTAAATTATGGAGAAACACAACGTGTGAAAGAAAGAAGATATGTTTGTGTACCAACTGAACATGGGGTGAAATGTGATGGTTAAACCTAATTATATCAACCTGATTGGCTTAGGAGCTGCCCCAGAAATTAGGAATCGCACTTCTGGGAGTGTACGGGCTCCTCACAGAGGCATGACGTTGTGGTCTCTATCTAGTTTCTGGCCCTTTCCTCTCTGGTGCTCATCATAGTTCTCCATCTTGGCTGCCATGAACTCAGCAGTGCTGTGCCTCCTCCCTCTTTCTGCTACAGTGCTCCAGCCTTGCAGTCAGCCAGCTGTGGTCTGAACCCCTAGAAACCACCAGGCAGCTGAGTTGTGTGTGTTGTGGGTAGCACAGATTTAACCTCAGCAACCAGAAAGCTGACTAGTACACCCAGCGATCTCACATCTGAGTACGTACCGGAAAGATTTAAAATCAGCATGTTAAGGAAACGTCTACACTCTCAGGATCGCTGCAGCCCTACTCACGGCAGCCAGGCTATGGAATCAGCGTTAAGTGTCCTCCAACAGAGGACTGGATAGAGAAAATGTGGCACAGGTGCATAATGGAATGCTGCTGAGCCTTGAAAGGGAAGGAAATCCTGTTGGTTTCAACAACGTGAAATTCTGATGCATTATGCTAAGTGAAACAAGCCAGAGACAGAAAGACAAACATCTCACGTGTTTACTTGTATGTGGAGTCTAAAACAATTGAACTCATAGGAGCAGAGAACAGAATGGTGTTCACAAAACCTGAGGTGGGAAGACCAAGTCTCAGGAGAAATAAGATGGGTACTTATTTATTTGATACAGGGTCTCACTATGCAACTTGGACTCACAGTGATCCTCCCATCTCCGCTTGCCCAGCGCTGGGATACAGGCATGCACCACCACTCCTGGTTTTGGCAGCTGGACTAGCACAGTATGGGATACCAGGCAATGAATCTGCATCCTTGTACTTGCCAAGCATGTGCTTAGACTACCAAGCTAGCCTAAGGTGGGTATTTTTGACATCACACAAAGGGTAAATATGGGTAAATAATAGGATATTGTATATTTCACAATTGTTAGGAATAAGTTTCAAATATACTAACTATAGGTGCCAGCAGGATGGCTCTGCAGTCTAAAGCACCTGCTTAGGAAAGCTTAGGCAGCTGCAGGGACCGTAGTTCGATCCTCAGCACCGCATGCTGTGCCAGCCCCACCCCCAGGGCAGGCTGAGTCAGCCATATAAATAAATAAATAAATACATAAATAAATAAATAAATAAATATCTTGACTATAAAAATGATAAGCATTGAGGTTATAGATTTATCAATTAACTTGATTTAGCTATTCTATATGATATTTATAGATCATGACATCCCTTCATAACCCATAAACATATATGTATAAATTGTCAATTTTCAATAATTTTTTAAAATTAAAAAATGCTCAAAAAACATAAGGAATGGCTTCAAGTGAAATGACCCTTGCTTACATTATCTGATAAATTACTTACAGCAAACTTCTCGGACCAACCTAGTGCTGCCTATCAGCTTCCCCAGTGCTGGCACGCCATACCCAACAACCATGACGTAAAGGAGGTGGAGTTTAATTTGGCTCGCATTTTCATGAGATTTAGCCCCTGATGAGCTGGCCTGAAGGCAGGAACGTCGGGGCAGAAAGATGTGTCAAAGCACACATACTGCATTCATAGCTGCCAGAAAGCAGAACAGGGACCAGTGCCAGAGAGGAGAGTGGCCCGGGACCAAATATAGCACCCGAGGTCCACCTCCATGACTTACCCAGAAACACACAGCATCCCTTGGGCATTTTTAATCCAGTCACGTTGATGTATTAAAATTCATGGTCACATGCTGTTATGTAACTATAAATAAGGGAGCCAAAGCAGAAGAGGAAATGTTATAATACACCTTTGACTTTGATGGCCTGAGTCTCAGTAGCAGAGGAATGGAGAGCTCTGTATGAACAAGATTCGAATGGACCGCATGTGATGAGCAGCTGCTCCAGCTGTAAAGTAGGCAGCAACTGTGGCTTAAATAGAGTACTTTATGAGACTTTTGACCCAAATAACGATTAGCATTGATAATTTCTCCGGGTGTCATATGTGTGTTGACCATTAAAATTATGAGATCTGGATTTTGGACCAGAGGTATGCGAGAATTTTGCCAGGAATTGGGGTTTGAGAGATATTAGAAATTAGCTTGGCTGTGAGGACTTTAGAGGGAGTGAAGAACCCAAGTCACAGGGTCCAACATACATAGCAAACTTGAACTTTATTTTTGTGTTAAGTTCAGAAAGATCTGGTCTGGTGGGTGGCAAGAGGCTCAGCAGGATCTGGCTGAGATCCTTTGCTACCAACGTCATGATCCTTCCCCAGATGGAGGCAGAAACTCACCCACAGGCTGGCACCCGATAGAGACAGTACAGTTTAGGATTGCAAGATAGTTACTGGCAAACTACAGTTGGAGTTGAAGATTCAGGATTGTCTTCGAAGATGCGAGCACTCTGGAAACGTAGGCCGCTGTGGAGGAACGCCTGGCAGCTGAGTGAGCTCACAGCATCCAGTTGAAATAGTACTCTCACCCCACACTCTGGGCTGTACCTGCAAAGCACAGCTGCAGGTACTTCTAGGAAGTAAAAAAATAGAGGTTTTAAAAATTATGATTATAAATATGTTCTTGCAAAATCTGAAAACTGTAGGATCCTATGTTGATCTTGATGCAGACAGCAGCACTGCCTGTGTTCAGTGTGTCTGTTCTGATTCAAAGACAGACCCAATAGCATATGGAATTAACTTGTTTTGTAATAGTCCTAACTTTAAGACTTCCTTAATTGAAATCTCACAATTTCTTAACTATTGTTGTTCTCTTTTTAATAAAGTGTTAAAAAAACCCCAAAGGTTGTGCCATCAAATGCACTCCTTTTCCTATAAAGTTGTTCCACTGAGACTTAAATTTCTGGGAAGGAAAAAAAAGGTGGCCTCTTAGCAAATTTAAAGGTTTGTCCTTAATGAAATTTGGTCTTTAAAAATAACGAAAGTATAATTATGTAAGTAAATGTGTTCTCTGCTAAAAAACAAAATGTAATTGTTCTTCATCATATGAGAAAGCAATATGTTGGGTTTTTCTGCCTAGGTTTTAAGGTTGATTAGAAATTGGCACTGAACAGCTTGTAGAATAGCAATGATATGTGGAGTTATGTAACCCTGGCCTTTTCTCTTGGCTTTTAATCACCAGATTAAGATCCGATGTCATGAGACCTTCTCAGGCTAGGCATGCAATAATCTTATAGCATGCGATAACCAAGATAACAAATTAAAAATCTGTTCCTAGCTGAAGTTTTTTCTTCCATCTTTTTCTCATATGGGGTTTTAGTTTTAATTCTATTGGGATTCATTTTTCAGACAACTCAATTATCTATAAGAGTGAAGGGGATTAGTGGTTAGAATAGTCCAATCCATCCAGTAACACAATACACATTACCATACTTTAGGCTAAAGTGTGTATTTGCTACTGAGAACATTGCCCCTCTGTGGCCCTGCTGTAATTAAGTGTCCCCATTGCTGTCATTGCTTATATGGACTCCTGAAATGATTTCCTAGTTGGTCTTCCAGTTTCCTGGCCTCCTCCCTGCCGTGTTTGCTCCATATTTATGATGATCTGGATCTCAGATGTCCTCCAAAACTCATGTTCAAGGTTGGTCTCTGGTCTGTGACATTATTAAGAAGTGGTGGAACCTTGACAATGTGGGGCTTAATGGAAAGAAATTAAGGCATGGAGGACATGCCCCTAAAAGGGACATTGGAGCCCTGGCCCTACCTCTTCTGCCTTTTCTTCCTGGCCGTTCTCTAGTACCTGCTGTCACAGTGATGTCTTGTGCCACCACAGGCCTAAAGCAAAAGATCCATGTGACCATGGGCTGAGGCCTTGGAAACAGCCAAAATCAACTTTTCCTGCTCTGAATCTTATCATGGTAGCACTTTTTGCGTAGTGATGGAAAGCTAAGTAACACAATGTCACCACAAGAATCAGTCTTCTTCATCGTGGTCATCTTCCTCCTTCTCCTGCTTCTTCCTCCTCCTCTTCCTCCTCCTCTTCTTCTTCTTCGTCATTGTCGTCATCGTCATCGTCTTCTTTATGTATTTGGTACAGGGTATCACTACGCAACTCGGACTGGTAGTGATCCTCCTGTTTTCAGCCTCCCCAGTGCTGGGATTACAGGTGTGTGCCACCACACCTGGCTTTGTTGGCAAGCTCAGCATGCCCAGAGACAGGGCCAGTGTGGCATGTAGTGCCTAGATTGAACCACGGTCCCTGTGCTTGCCTAAGCAGGATCTTAGTCTGCTGAGCTATCTCGCCAGCCCAAAGGATCAGTCGTCTAAAAGCCAAGTGTGAACCCATCCTTCTCTAATTTGATTTTATGATTTAGCACCATCCATAAATCTGTGGCACACAGGGGTTCCTGCCTACCTCTCCAGTCAGCTGTGTTGTGATCCTCTGCTTCGCCCTTCAGGCCACCCTGTTTAGTATACCTTGTGCCTTTGTACTTGCTCCACCCTTGGCCAAAACACATTTAGCCTGGCGAGATATTGTTCATTGAGGCTTCCCTAACACCCCTCTTGAGGTAGGCTAAACAATGACCTCACAAAAGATGGCCACATCTTAATCACATAGACACCTGTGAATGTTGCTTTACATAGAAAAAAAAAAAAAATTATAGATGTCACTAAGGAAAAGCTCTTAATCTGTGGGGATTATCCTCGACCACTCAGTTGAACTCTAAAAGCTATGGCACATATGATATTTAGCATTTGTGCAGGGATATTACAAGAGAGAGGTGCTGGAAAACTTGACAGGGGACTTCAGTGTGAGCACAGAGGTAGGAATCTGAGTGATGGAGCGACAAGCCAAGGAACGGCTTCTCTAAAGCCTCCAAAGGGATCATAGCTCTCCCAATGCACTGATTTCAGTCCAAGCAAATTGACCTTGAACTTCTGGTCTCTAGAACTGTGATGGGATAAATTTTGCTTCAAGCCACAAAGTACAGAAGCCACAGGAAATGAGCACATTCCCCAACCTACCAGATTTATACTCTTTCCTCCATTCCTGCAGGTTCTGAGGAACACATGTCTATTACAGATTTGACAGGCCATGAAGGCTTGCCCTCGGTTGCTTTCCCTACTTCCTTTGAGCTTCGTGAGGGTACTTTACATCCTTGATTCCTCACATAGAGCCTGATATTTAGCATTTGTGCAGGGATATTAAACAGATGCATGGCTGAATGAATAATGTGTGAGGTGAGTTTCCTCGAGCGTGGTCTGTCTGCCATGTCTATTATCTCTCTGATCACTTTAATTTTGTATCCTTTCCCTCTGCATTTTATGTTTCTCAAGCAGTGTCTACATGTGGTTCTAAGTTGTGCCATGATTTTATCTTTACTATCTTTTCCTGGTTCTTCTGTTTTCTTTTTCTTTCTTTTCTTGCTGTTGTCTCCCCTTTATTTTTATATATTCTTTCTAATTTTAGGAAGCCTGCAAAGCAGTCGTTTTGTTTTGTTTTGGGGGGATATCACACGCTACTGTGAATGAAACTCAGAACCTTGCACTTGCTAGGCAGGCACTTGTGCCATGCCCCTGAGCTATATCTTTGGCCCTATTTTTTTTAATTTTTCAGTTTGAAAATTTCCAGTTTACAGAAAGTAAAATGAATAGTATAATAAACACCATATATATCCTTCACCTAAAGGTTGTTAGGTTAACAGTGTCATATATTTGTTAGTTCTTTTTTTAGATATAGATTTAAGTAGTCATTTGAAAGTCATTGGCCCACATTGTAGATCTTTATTCCCAAATATTTATGGATATGTTTCTAAGAATTTGCATGTCTTTCATTTTCTTCCCATTTAGAGCCTTGGCTGTATGCCTGCCTGTTTGGTAAGTATAAATCCAAAGCTACCCAGCTCATTCCTGAGGTTTTCTATGATCTGGGAAAAACTCAAGGCCCATTTCTCAGACATCCCTTCACTGTCCAGGTCTCGGAGGTCTTTCCACTGGTGACTCTTTGACCTAAAACACCCAACCCCACCATACTGTGAGTAAGTAACAGAATTTAGACCTCTTATTTCTAGGATAGGAAACAGCATTACCTCAGTCATGAGTTAGATATGACCATTATTATTTCAAAACCAGGTCTGAGTCAATGACTCCTTTGAACCATTTATCAGCTTCACATTGACTTGGTTCTAAGTGTAAATTCTGAAAGCAGAGCTAGGAATATGGTGGAACTCAAAGGCAGATCTGGCATAGACTGTAACAAGGTCCACACATTATTGTCTTATATCTCTGCTCTGTGTGGCCAAACTGGACATAGATTATAGGCCCAGAGCACAGCGGTTACGTGTCAGTGTGAAATAGCTAAAAAAAGTCCTGGGACCAAAAAAATGTAGAAGATTTTATTTCAAAAACATATTAATGCTTATCTATACTGATATTTTGAACCTTACCCTAGATAAAGTGTGTTTTTCGGCTGATCATGTTTGCCAAGACACCCTGGAAGAGCCAGAGACTAAGCTAGAGTGGTAACTGCGCGGGGCACCCTATAAAAATTAAGGCCATCCTCCCGTGTCTGGGGCCTGTGTCTCTACCTACATGATAAGGAGGTCAAATAGTTTTCCTCCTAACTATTGTCACTGAGATGAGACACACATTCTGCTAACTAAATAAATTTGACGCATGACACTGACCTCACCAGGTTACCTTTTGTGGTCTTTGGAAAGTGATTGATACTTGACCTGGGTGCGTTGGGGCCAAAATTTGACTGCTCTCTCCTGAATGACTTTGCTCAGTCCCTCTTTCCCTGGCTCTGTTCCTTTTCCTATCTAATTTCCAGATTAATAAGGGGACAAGGGCAGGAGAAGAGACAGTGAGAAAGAAAATCTAAGTCTCCACTAATTCTGAAATGTTGAAGATATAGCATGCTGAATAAATAATTATATAAACTAAACAGCTTTAATCTAATTGAATGAAAAAATTCTAAAGGCCTGTTCCACTGTATATAAAGGACACTCCTGATTGCAGATGAGGATTGTTTTAGTCATTAAAGCACATTTACCAGTGCTGCTAATTGAAAACAGTGTTTAGTAGTTACTAGACATCAAACTACCTTCTGTTAAAAGCTTGCATATTTGAATCATCTGCAAAATTAAGAGCACTATATTAGCTTTCCAACACTCTAACAAAATAACTGACATAATAAAATTACAAAGAGAGAAGATGAGGGCTGGAGATGTGGCTCAGTGGTAGAGCACTTGCATGGCGTGCTAAATTCCCAGAATTAGAACCTGAGCAGGAAAGAGAATGACAGAGGGAGTGAGGGAGACAGTTAGGGTGGGCAGCAGGGAGGGATGGAGAGAGAGAGACAGAGACGGAGACCCAGACGGACACAGAGATGGACACGAACACAAAGACAGAGAGACAGGAGCTTTTTGGCTCACAGTGTTAGAGAACCCAGTCCGTGACTGGGCTGACCCAATGCTGGAAGGATCTGGGGCATCCTTTGAGGACATGTCCATCACCTAAAGACACCTCTCATGGACCCTCTTCTAAAGGTCCACTTCTTTTTCTTTTAAAGAGAATACAAAATAATCATCATTAAAATTAGAAACATGAAGTTTTTTTGTTTTGTTTTGTTTTGTTTTTGTCTTTTTTGAGACAAGGTCTCGCTATGCAGTTCAGGCTGGCCTTGAGCTCACTTTTGTAGTTCAGGCTGGTCTCAAACTCCTACTGATCCTCCTGCCTCAGCCTCCCAAATGCTGGGATTACAGGTGTGTGCCACCACACCCCGCTGAAACATGCAGAATTTCACTAAACAAAATAATACAAGTTCAGCAGTATTTGTTGTATTGTCTAGTGTTGTCTTCAAATTAGTTGTTTAGATTACCAGCTATATGCATGTAAAATTGGGGTGGGAGAAGTTATAAGAAATTAAGAAGAGAAAAAAGAATTAAACATTAACTGCTCCTGTCCATAGATCAATAGAAATCAATAGTACAGTTATCCCAGTCATCCTGCATATATGCATAAATATATCTCTTTCCCCCCTTCCCTCCCTCCTGTCCTTCTCATCTCAGTATTTCCTTCCTGAAGGTCCACTTCCAAAGGTGCCACCTAAGGACCACACCTATAACACATGACGTTTGGGAGACACCAACACCACAGTAGAAATTAATGAGGCCTTACTGTATCAGTCCTTCTCACCGTTCAACAATTTCAATGTAGGTGCAATCAATATTTAATAAATTAGAGAAAATCTCAGAAAATAAAGAATAATACATACCAGTTTATATTGAGTATTATCATGAAACTTTCTGACACCTGTTTTGAAACTACATATTTCTTATTCTTTTAGTATGGTATGAATTCACTGGAGGGTAAAACTTGGCAAAGAAAAAAAAGACAGCTAGTAACTTTCATTGTACACTATAATCTTCTTAATTGTTGAAATCTGAATGATGGAAAAAATTTCTGTCACAGTCATTAAGTAGCACATTCAAATCCCAGTTGGTTTAAAATAGTTACTCACTTTGAGATCCTTCTACAACCAAAGGTCAAAATATGTTATTTCTAAGCAGCTGATAGTCTGATATCAGCTCAGTTCAAATAGTTATTAACAAACAATTTCCTTCTGCTAGACTGTATTGGTCAGATTTTCTGTCAAAAAATTTTTAAATTTATTACAGTAAAAGACACATTGCCATTAGTTCACCTCACAGTACTCCCCCTCTTTGAACACATTCATCCTATCCTCCTTGGAAATTTCTACAGCCATTCTGGAAGTCCTCCGGCCTGAGTGTCTTTATGAGGTGTGATCAAAAATATGGTGAGCACTGCTACATGCATCCACCAGTGGAAAGGCAGATTCATAAAAGCCATGTATTGTGTCCTTGTCCCCTTTATCCACCAGGCCTGGTACTCTGTGGCTTCTGACACCTGCTCAAAGTCAAAGCGACCCTGAAAGGTTAATGTTCTGAATAGATTTAGGACATCGAGGCACCTACTACAGGACAACTAAAGACACTCGTGAAAGAGGACTTCCATTAATGCTTTAGAAAATGGCAAAGTTCAAAGTGAGGGAGAATCTTTTGAGGCAGATTAATGGCAGTGTGTCTTCTGCTTTAATATTTTTTTTAAATTTAAACATACATATATTTTTACCTTCCCTTGCACTAGTATCTGAATCAACATGTCAGGTAAGAGATAGTAGCTAAAGCAATGGAACGTTTATAATCCTCAGAAGGATGAGAATATTGATTAGATTCAGGATTTATGTCAGGAATGCATGATAAATTTGTGGAGAAATGGATCACTCATACATTGATAGTGAGAATGTAAAATTACATAGCCACTCTGGAAAAGAGTCTGGCAGTTCTTTTTAGAGCTAAAAATGGACTTACCACACAACCGAGCAATTAGGTTTTTGGGCATTTGTCCCAGAGAAATGAAGGCGTGTTTTCATGCAGAGCTGGTGCATGAATGTTCATACAGCTTTATTCCTACCAGCCCCAAACTGGAGAATACTCAAGTGCCATTTGATGAGTGAATAGTTAAGCCAACTGTGATCCATCTGCACCATGGATGCTACTCAATTAGAAGGAAAGAACTAGTGGTACAGCAACCTTGGGTGGAACTTAAGGAAATTATGCTGGAGGTAGGGGGAGGTGATTTTTAAAATATAGATACTTGGTGATTCTACTCATGTAAACTGTGCAAAATTTACCAAGATAGGGAAGATTCGTGGCTGCTATGGGTTGCTAATGAGTAGGAGAGAGGATAGCGTATCCATAACAAGGAAACAAGGCAGACTTATGGTTCTGTACCAAGGACTATCTACACACACACACACACACACACACACACACACACACACGTACATGTGTCACTTGTAACGGATCTGTTTGTTGGTTTTGACATTTTGCTCTTGTGTTAGATGTTAACATGGGAGTGTGTGGCTAGTGGAAGGATGCATAAGGTCTGCCAGTACAGTTCTTTGCACCCTACTATGAGTCCATAATTATTTCAAGTTTTCATTGTAATAGCAAATACTAAAAGGATGGAAATAACATACAGAACTTCACAACCTTAAGAGTAGAGTGGGGGAGAGAATAAAGGAAGCTCCTAAGAGCAAGAAGGAAAGGAAAGCAAAAAGAAAGACAGACTATGGTCATACCACCCTGAACACGCCAGATCTCGTCTGATCCCAGATGCTAAGCAGGGTCAGGCCTGGTTAGCACTGGGATGGGAGAAACAGCAAGATAGCTATGAACACCAAAGAGACAGTATAAATAAATTAAACTGTGTTAGTAGTCACAACAAGCATACATACACTAAATGCCCCATTTGACATTGTGTTCTTTAATCTAGTTATATCTTATGTACCCAACAAAAGCGTAATCACACTGTGGTGCTTGGAAGGATGGATGGATGGATGGATGGATGGATGGATGGATGGATGGATGTAGATGGATGTGGGTGGATGGATGGGTGGATGGGTGGGTGGATGTAGATGGATGTGGGTGGATGGATGGGTGGATGGGTGGGTGGGTGTATGGATGGATAGATGGGTGGAGAAATATTGGTCAAATGATGCAAAGTTCCAGATAGATAGAAGAAATACATTCAAGAGATCTAGTGTGTACAACATGGCAATTATAGTTAACAATATATTCTTGAAAAATGCTGAGAGTAGATGATGGTAGCAAAGTGAGTAATGCATATGGTAATTAACTTGATATGGTAATTCCACAGTGTACATATACTTTAAAATGTCATATTCTACATACAGTTCCATTAGTTAAAAATGTTTTAATATAATGACACAGAAGTATTCAAAGTAAGGTGGACATGTAGTGCACACCTGTAATCCCAGAACTCAGAGGCTGATATATGAAGATCACTGGGAGCTCAAGGAGACCCTCGGCTACATAGGGAGTTCAAGGCCAGCCTGAACTGCATAGTAAGACATATCTTAAAAAACAAAAAGCAAGCAAAAAAATGTTCAAAGTGGAATGATGTGAGAAAAGGCAAATATCAAAAGAAAATAGTAATAATATT
>PVKN010000242.1:0-92029 GCA_004027915.1 Capromys pilorides | reverse complement strand
ACAGCCTTTCTCTGTGCCCACGGTTCTCATTCCTCACACTCCTTGCTGCCCCCCTCCCCTTATAACCCATCCTGTTTCCTTCAGGTTTTTCACTTTAACAAGGTTTTTCCTCCAACAGCGTGTGCTCCTCCCTCCGCTGTCCATCAAGCTAGAGACAAGATACCAGCCGTGGAGTGCGCGCCCAGCCTGCCCTTCCCAGTCGAGTCTGCAGCTACTATCCCCGCCCGGCCACCTCCGCAGAGTCCACACAGCCACAGCAGGCGGCGAAGCTTCTCTCGCTGCCAGCCCAAGAGCGGGGGACTTGCGCGTTCTCCATGCTGCTCCACCGCGCTGCGGCCGGTCCTCCCCTCCGCCCGCGCTGAGGCGGGTCCTCCCCTCCGCCCGCGCTGAGGCGGGTCCTCCCCTCCGCCCGCGCTGAGGCGGGTCCTCCCCTCCGCCCGCGCTGCGGCCGGTCCTTCCCTCTGCTCCGGCTGCTTCTTGCTCCCACTCAAACCTGACGCGCTACACCAAACCTCGACGTGTGGGTTCCCCATACATAAGAAGCCTTTACATTTTCCCAAATTCTTCTCATGAGAGATCTGTACTAATTGACTTACAAAAGTTATGACCAGTCTCTCATAATTACAAACCAAAAACAATCATCATAATTTAACCCGGCCAAAAATACATTTGTGTATACTCTTATTTTATAAAGGTGCCTGCGTGTCCCAAGTGTACTTGTGTGTTTTTATGCCATTCTGTAAACAGCAGTTCCTTTTTTATTTGAGCTCCAAAATAGAGACTTACAAGCATGCTTTCTTCTTTGTCACCAGCTGGTCTAACTGATATCAAAATTAATTCACAATTAAATAAAAATCATTAAAATGAGGAGAGATTATTAGACAGGAATCTTGACTGTTGGATAGGGGGTGGCCAACCTTTGCGCATCAATAATGAGCCCCCAATAATCTGCATGAAAGACACCCCCAACAATTTGGTCATTGGTTAAAAAAGTGTTTTCAAAAATTAAAATAAGGTTTTTGCACAAAGAATGCTCAATATATTAAATATATTCATGCCTTCCAAATGTACAGTGTTCTGCAATGTAAATTTTCCTTCAGACTTAAACACATGCCTTTCCTTATGATCCAGGCATTCATAATAAGAGATTCCCGTCAAGCCAACATGAGGTCATCAGTCAAATGACAATTTTGTAACTAAAACTTGCGTGTCACGTGTCCTGTGTGTGTGCCGTGACATTTAGAGATGCCACAGCGCGATGCAGATTTCACCCTCTGGTATGACTGTCGCGCTGCACTACTGCGCATGATGACTGATGTCAAATGTTCTCCGCGGAGGTGTGGAACTGTTGCCCGTTAACGTTCTGCAGGGATTTAACTGCTCAAATGTCCGTGGCCGGAAAGCAATAACACTTCTCTGGTTACACTTGATATTTCAAAGTACTTGATACTCAAATAAAATTCTAATAATCAAATATATTGCTCCAAACTAAGCATACTAATATAGACCCAGATTCTCCTAAAAAATAATTGTCATGAATTCCTATTTTAGATCCCTATCTGCTCTTGACATTCATTCCAAGCTTCTCACAAGATCTTGGCCCTCAAAGTCTACAAAACAACTTACTTCATCTAGCTCTGTATGTCTTTAATAATAGAGACCAAAATTAACTCCACACAGTGCCAACTTCTGGCTGTGACATTCGAGAGTCCCATCAAAGCAGGACCTTAACAAGGTAACACTGAGCCTAAACAACTCTGCCACCCAAGCCCTTCCTGGATGTTTCACATTCGGCGAAGAAGGACACTGGGCACAAGCCTGCCCCAACCTGCAGCCATCACTGGGACATCTACTAGCTCGAGGGTCACTAGAAATGCGACTGCTTTGTCCACCAGAGAGCAGGTAAGTCATCCAATTCCCTGCCCTCACAAGAAAACTCTCTACAGCCAGATCCGTCGATGCTTGACCTGCTTGGTCTTGCGGCTGAAGAGCAACAACAGGGCTCGGGTTCCATGGTCAGAGTCAAGATACCTTGGTCAGAGTCCCAAGTCTCACTGGGCGTCTCAGGTAAAAAACTCTGACTTGCTGACAAAGAGACCATATATAGTGTTCTTCCTAAGTTCTAAAATGATTATATTAATCAGCCGGGTGTGATGGCACATGTTTGTAATCCCAGCACTTGGGAGGCTGAGGCAGGAGGATCAGTACGAGTTTGAGACCAGCATAGGCTACAAAAGTGAGCTCAAGGCCAGCCTGAATTGCATAGAGAGACCCTGTCGCTAAAAGAAAGAAAAAAAAAAATTAGCTCTGCAGTGTCCATAGTGGCATTGATGGCCGACCTACGTAACCTCTTTCAGACAGGCCCATTCCCTGCTGACTCCAGACGCGGTTCTTCCCTCCTAATTTCCTTGTCATCCCAATTTGTCCCACGCCTCTCATGGGGTGAGGCCTCCTCCAAACTCTCCACACTCACCTCTCTCTCCCAACAGTGCACAACTTACAAACCCAACCTCTGTACACAGCCAGTTCTTCCCTCCCTCTTCCCTGGTTGACCACATCCTCTGAGACACTTCCCGTCCCACACGTGCCACACATGCCACTCCTAGACTGGTGGGCCTCAGGGCTCCCACAGTTCCCTACATTCCCCAAAACCCAGTAGCCCCAAAACATCAAAAGAGATTAAAGCCCATGTGCCTTCCTCACCATTCCCTTCCACCCAAAATGCCAAGACCGCTTTGCCCTCCCGTGGACTGATCCAGACACTCCGTTCTCGACAGCTCACCTGGGCGGTCCTGCCTCAGGGGTTCAGAGACGGCGCTCGCTTCTTTCGCCAAGCCCTCGCTGCTGATCTCCAAACCCTTGCCCTCAAGCGCAGCCTGCTCCTCCAATACGCTGACCACCTCCTCCCCTGCTCCCCGTCTCATGCTCTGGCCCTATGACACAGAGATGCTCTTCTCAACTTCCTGTCAAGATGAGGTTATAGGCTCTCTCCTTCCAAAGCCTCACCAAAAGTCAAATATCTAAGACTCGCCCTCCCTCCCACTACTCGTGTGGTCACTGCCACTGCGAAGCCCTTCTTGGTGCCCTTCAGGTGCCTGTCACTAAACAGCAGGTCAAGTCCTCTCCTTCCCTGGTTTGGCTAATCTCTTCCGCCTCTGGGTTCCCAACTTTGGTTCCCTAACACAGCCTCTCAATAGGGCATCAAAGCATTCCCTCTTCCCTGGTCCACCACATCCTCTGAGACGCTTCCCTGTTAGAGCCCCTTGACCCCGCTGCTCCCACACATTCCTCCTTTCACAGGCTCCAACAAGCCCTCCTAAGAGCCCCAGCTCTCACTTTACCCAACCCAACTCGGCCTTTACCCTCTACAGCCCTTCTCGGGGTCACAACACAGTAGACATCCTTTCAGACAGTAGCCTACCTTTCTAGACAACTAGACAACACAGCTCACAGACAGACTTCATGAGCCACACACTCACAACAGCAGCCACAGTAACACGAGATGAAAGGTTCACTGTAAGACAGTCTAGCGTGGTCCACTCGCCCATCGCCTTTGTGAGCTCATTGCACATCAGACACTCCCAGCCTTAGTGACTCCTCATGCACAACTCCCCTTAGTGTTCCCAGAGGGTCCTTCTGTCACTGTTCCCACTCACAGCCCTCTCGGTCCCGCCACCTTACCCTACACCTCTGACGAGGCCCTGCACTAGAGTTGCATCAAGGTCCTGCGGATGACCCCGCCTCCCTTTCCTCACAATGATATCAAAAACTAAAAACTGATACTCCTCCTCCTCTGCATGGCCATGATAAAATGACAAATTCAGATCACAGACTCCCCTCTTGCTTCCCCTCCTGTGTCCTGCTGTCTTTTTTAAACCTTTCCAAGGCTTCTTCAGTCTCTGATGTGAGCTGTCACTAATGAGAATCCAGTCCTGGCACTAACTTCTACATGGGAGTCAACCGTCATCCTGTCGACCCTTCTCACCCCCAAGACAACACCCCCGTTCAGGAGGAAGCAGTCTAAGAGACGCGTCACCCCTTTCATAACAACCTAAAGATGGGAATGGTGGGTTCTGGCGCTAGCATGGATTGCTAAAATCATCATGGCGGTCATCTACTACGGCCAGTACCCTTAAAACGAAGCCCATTTTCTCCAAGACCACCTCCCCCTTCTTTTCCAACTTATCTCAGGACATAATTTTCTTCCACCCTTCCCGCTGCCTCAGGGAAGACCCCCAACTGGCTCCCTCAGGTATAGCTAATCGTCCCCTCCAAACTCCATCCCTGGCAGAAGGCCATAAAAGCCTCAGCCTCCCTTTGTTCCGAGCGGGAGGATTCCTCATCCTTCCCCACATTCTCTCCATGTCCTCAAAGAAAATAAAGCCTTTTTCCCTTTTTTCCTTCTGCCTGTTTTCTGGTGACAGATCACCGGAAAAAAACCTATCATTCATCAAATTCCATCACCTCCCTGAAACCCCACCTTGGGATATCCCAGAGGGCTATGGGTGAAGTTTCCGGCACCTGACCCTTGGGGGACAGCTTTGCTGGGGGTGAGTGGCCACTGGGCTGGTCTGTGGCCGCAGTGCACCGCAGATGTCCTCTTGGTGCACCCTTAGGAGCCCCTCCCTGCTCAGCCTCTTCACCAGGGTGCCCGCACTGGAAGGGGAGCCGAACCCACCTTCACTGCTCTCAGTGTCCCGCGGTACCTTGTGGGTTACATCTAGGTGTCCCCAAAGGCCGTTGTGCTGAGGGTGGCAGGCAGGGTGACTGGATCACGGGCACGCTGTGCTCCTCCTCAGTAGGTTATTCACAACTGTGCGCTGCGGGGGGTGGGCCTTGCTGGGAGAGGCCGGCCTCTGGGATGTGACCCGGAAGTGTTCCCTCTCTTCCTTCCTGGCTGCTGTGGGCTGGGCACCTCTCCTTCTACCTCATCCTCTGCTCCTGCACCTGTGCTGGAGCCAGCCTACCATGGACTGAAACGGAGCCCACATCAGCTGCTCTCCCTTCCAGTTGGGCATTTGTCCCATGAGAAAGTGACTAAGCCACGGGTGTAATACATGGCCACACGCTTAGTGATCTGCAATGAGGGGAATTTGGTCTCTTACAGTTCTGGTGGTCAGGGCCTCTGTGAGGGTGAGGGCAGGCCGCCTCCTTCCACTGGGCTCTGGGATCCACTTTCTAGGAGACTGCTGGTGCCGAGGGTAGAGCCCCTTCCTCCATCCTTAAATCCAGCAGTGTGGCCTCTGGCTTTGGTGGTCATATGATTTTTCCTTGCGTGTCAAACCTTCCTTTTACTAGGACCTGGATGGACCTTGGGCCCCACTCTAACATCCAAGGAAGCTGTCCATCAAAGAAGGTCAACTTAGTCATGGCGGAAAGGCGCCTTTGGTCACATAAGGCAACAATTACAGCTTCCAAGCATTAGGACCTGGATTCCCTATGGGGCCGTCACTGAGCTGACCGCAGGGGCAGTCACAGGCTCCACCCTCCCGTGCACCGGCTCCTCACCTTCCCTCGTATCCCACAGAGCACTGCTCAGTCATGGCGAGAACCTGCTCCTTCTAGAATCTTCCGCCTGAAGACCTCAGGAGGAAGCTCCCTGTGGCTTCTCTGGCTCCTGCCTCCTGGTGCCCAGAGCACTGCATCTGGGTGCCTCATAGCGCTTCAAATTCTGGCTCAGTTTCAGACCCACAGTGGGGGCACATCGCCAGCAAGCCCATGTCCTAGAGGGCATGACCTCGGAGGTACAAAGGCAGGCACGGAAGGGGCAAGCCGAGGGAGGGACAGAAAAGAGAGATGCAAAGCACACTTGTGGGTGTGTTTGGTGGGCTGTGGGCCTGGGCCTGGGGACCACTCTGGCCCCTGGCCCTCCCAGTCTGGCTCTTCCCCTGTTCCCTGCTTCCAGCAGATTTGCACAGCCGTTCTTACCACCCTCTCCTGCCATGGTGTCCCTGCCCCAGAGCCCGCTTACCATAGACAGGAGCCCCCCAAACCATGAGCCGAGATACAAGCGTTTGCTTTAAATTGTACACGTCAGGTGCACATTGGTCAGCAGTGGAAAAGTGACCAACAGGGAAGGGACCTCGCAAGCTGAGGAGCAAAAGGGGAGAGGGGCAGAGGGGTTCCGCAGCTCTCTCCATGGGCACCCCAGGGATCCAGGCTCTTCCCCTAGTTCCCATCTCCTCAAGACTCTGCCACCTCAGCTTGGGGCCAAGCCTTCTGCCCACTGGATCTCGCTCCTGTGAGCAGGGTAGGAGGAGGATCTCTGGCCTCCCGGATTTGACAACACGGACAAAGCGAAGTCTTCTCAGCTGTCTGCAGACTGCTGCGTATGAGAACCGGGTCATCTCCAGAGTCGTCATGCTTCAGAAAATTAAATTCCCAGTTAAAAATGTCCAGCAGAGACCATCTCAGGCCAGATGGTTTTCGTGGCTAATGCTACCTAATATTGAAGGGTGACATGACAGCGACTTGATGGAGTCTCTTTGGGCAAACAGAAGGAGACGCTTCTCAGCACGCTGTGTGAGGTCAGCATCAGCCTAATGTCAAGCATATACGATGACAAAGAAGGGAAACGGAAGGCGCAGCCCACGACCCTTCCTGAAGGCAGATCTGCAGCATTCTGACCCAGAAGACCAAGCCCGTCAGGATAGGAAAGGCGCAATGTGCCACGCCCAGCGGGTTCTCTGGGGAATTCAAGGCTGATTGGCGTCACTCACCCTGACAACAACGCAAGAAGAAGCTGTGGGGACCCAGCAATAGACAGCGAAAGAGGCGAGTCTATTTACCAACATCCAGTCATTGTAAAAACCCCAACATAAAATCCCATCAGGAAACTAGGGGAGAGTGGGATTTTCTTAACTGGAGAAAGTGTACCCCCAAAAACCTATACACTTACCATTCTATGTCAGGTTAAGAAAGCAGACATCTCCCCCACCCCAAGCTGGACAGCAGGAGAGGATGCAGCTGCCCACCTCGCCTCTGGCAGATCTCGGCGAACTCATGGTCAGTGCGTAGGGTGGGAGAAAGACGCGAGATGCACCCCAAGGTGAAGGAAAAGACAACGCTAGCCCCAGGGTGAGCAGGGGGAGAGTGCCAAAGAATGCACGTACTGCGATCTTCTAGAATTAGTGACGTGAACAAGGACACATGACGCAGAGCCAGTATTCAGATCTCGGTCACGTGGCTATACACGAGAAATAAGCTATTGGAAAGTGAAATTTTTAAAAACATAGTACTTTATAAATGTTCTCCCCAAAAATTGTGTTGGTTATTAATACAACAAAAATATGTACATAATCTGAATGTAAAAATTATGAAACATTGATAAAAGAAGATCTAAGTAAATATAGAGGCAAGGCTGGGTGTGGTGGTGCATGCCTGTAATCTCAGCATGCAGGGGGCTGAGGCAGGATAATCACCAAGAGATTGAGGCCAGTCTGGGCTCCATAGTGAATTCAGGGCCAGCCTGAACTACATAGCAAGACTCCATCTCAAAAAACAAAAACAAAGAGAAGCATACTGTGTCCCTGGATTGGAAGCTTTCAGTTTTCTCCAAATCTGTGCATAGATTTAATGTTCCCAGTCATAATCTGAGCAGGATTTATAGCCAGAAAGCAGATGATTATGAAAACTACATGGAAAGGCAAAGCAACTGTCTCAGTTACTCTTCTCTTCTTGCTGGGACAAAATACCCAACACCCCAAATTAAGGAAGGAGAGGTGTAACTGTGGTGCAGCTCACAGTTCGTGGAGGTTTCAGTCCGTACTCAGCTGGCTCCGAGGCAGAGTGGCACATGGCAGAGGGCAGCAGCTCATGGTGGGGGCAAAGAGCAAAAGAACAAACAAAGGAGCAGCAGCTGCAGCTCCTAGCAAGCCGCTCTCCCCTCCTTACGTTGTAATGCAGGTTACCTACCCCAGGGCAGGCGCAGCACCCACATCCACAATAATCAATCAGAAACTCCAGAAGCGACCCCATGACTGCATGAGGCTTTGGGAGAATAACGAGATGCAAATCACAAACAGAACTAAAATATTCCAAATATCATGGAAATAAAAGAATAAAACGGCACAACTGACCCAACTTCAAGACTAACCCCAAGGCTCAGGAATAACTGTGGTTTTGGCAAAAGGGACAGCCTCAGGGGTGTGGAGCCGAACACCGCTCAGAGGGAGATTGCAGACACACAGCCCACTTTGCGGCAATGGCCATACACGACACGCTCACCCATTGGAATCAGGCAGCTCTCTGGTTTTGGTGTGCTCACAACATCGTGCAGTTACACACGCAGATGGAGAACACACTCCTCATCCCCCTGTGATTGTGGGGCTTGAACCAGGGACTTGGCACTGAGCTGCATCTCCACCCGTTACAAGCTTGCTTCACTTGCATTCTGATGATAGCAAACTTTTATTAAAGGTAGGAAAGGAAACGGACTCTACACAGTCAAGGGCCAAGGAAGAGGATATGCCCGACAGTGTGGGGGTGTGCGCCACAGAAGAGAGAGGAAGGGCGATACAGTTTATTTTTATCTTGAGACTTAGTCGTTCAATCTTGGGTCTCAGTAATTTGCTATGTCACCTGAGCTAGGGTCACACTGGAGATCCTCCTGCCTCGGTCTCAGTGCCAAGACCACAGGTACCTGCTGCCATGCCTGGCTAAGACACCACTCCATTCCAAGCACTTCAGGTACGTGCAAGTGCACGGGACTTGTGCCTCTGTGACTGGTCTCCCTCCTTAGCCCCGTGTCTCCTAGGCTTTGCTGTCATGGACGCCGGCGCGTCACAGACCCCTGGCTTTGAGTCCTGCTCTTCCATCACATGAACCTGCTGTACTTTAGTTTTTTGTTCATCAGGCCATAGACATCGCTATTTGGTCATTATAAATAATGCTGCTATGGACACCCATGTACAGCTTTTGTGTTCACTTTGGAGTATGCTCTTTTTAAAACTGTATTTAGTACAGGGTCTACAGGGCCTCACTACACAGCTTGGACTCGTAGTGATCCTCTTGTTTTCAGCCTCCAAGCACTGGGATTACAGGCATGCACCACCACGCCCAGTCTCCAGCACCATCTCAGCGCGCCCTGGGGGCGGGGTCAGCACAGCATGTGGTGCCAGGGATTGAAGCCCGGTCCCTGCGCTCTGCCTAAGCAGGCACTACCAACAGATGGAGCAGGGACCCAGGAGGAGGCGACCACACGGTGTTGGAGACGGATCGGAAAGACAGAGGTGCAGGCCAAGGAGCACATGGAGCCACCAGAATCTGAGAGAGGAAAGAGGGATCCCTGCGGGGCCTTTGGGAGGGTGCCAACACCTGGACTGAGGACTTCCTGTATCCAGAATGGAGAGAAAATTAACTGCTGTTGTTTAGGCCACCAAGACCATGGCGATCCATGAAGGCAGCCACGGGAAGCCATCACACGAGCTTCCGAAGTCCTCGTTTGCATGGGGACCTATTATATTTGTTATTATTTTTGTTCCTGAGACAGGGTCCTCCTATGTAGTTCAGGCTGGCCTTGAACTCTCTGTGTTGCCCAGGCTGGCCTTGCTTTTTTGGTGATCACCTGGCTCGACCTCCTGCTATACCAGGCCTGCACGCACAGCTTTGACTCAGTGTCCCTGTCTTGTGGTAGGATGGTGCGGTCAGAAAGGACCCAGAGGCCTGCAGTGGTCCAGGGGCCAGGATGAAGGAGCACGCGGGCTCACAGCCCACTTGACTTCCTGCCAGCGCATTACCCGGTCACCCGGAGACACTGAGCCTCCTGGAGCCAAGCGTTTCTTGGGAATAAAATGAGGATAACGGCAGCTCCTTGGTGGCACTATTATGAGGTGACAACAGTCATTGAAATGCTGGACATGCCGCCAGTGTAAGTGTCCAGTAGATTCTGGGCGGCATTCAGCCTGGCCCATTCATCTTCTGCACGCCCCTCGTGCTTGTCATGTCTGCCGTGCTTGTCGTTTTGAAGGACAGGGACATCGCCCTCCATCCCTGGTAGCGGCTGTGGAAATCATGTTCACTGTGAACACAGGCCCTGGGGCAGCTCAGGGAAGCACGGCAGGCCAGGGTTCTGCAGGCCGGGCACACCGTTGTCACTGTTCGTTGTCTCTCATAGATCAGCTTTATTCACAAACTCTGGACCCCACTCTGCAAGACAGGGGCTGAGCTCAGAGCCATCTGGGGAGGTGACACCTCATGACACTGCCTCTGGGGCTCCCAAGCCTCTCGGAGGTGCTGGCCTATCTCCCCAGTGCTGTGCCCAGCCTAGCACCACCCGCTTCCTAAGCCTTGAGCTCTGGGTTCCTGAGGCTCCCTCATGGATGCTGTAAATGTCTGCCAATATTACTTGATGCCAATTTTAGGGAGGGAAAGGTTTAATTAGCTCACCATTTGTAGAGATGTCAGTCAATAAGCAGCCGGCTCCAAGGCAGGGTGACCTGGCACAGGGGCGCCCATGCAAGTCAGCAGAAGCCAGAGCAGGCAGCAGGAGCAGAGAGCGCAGAGCGAGGTTCTCTCCCTCCCTTATGTTGCAAGCAGGCCCCTGCCCTATGGCCGGCGCCGCACACGCCCCATCTCCATGCCCTCCTCTTCCACAGGCTCAGGATCCTGATCCTTGACAGATCACTTAGTTAAGCCTCTAAGCTTGTCAAGTCGACACAAGAAGCAACATCCTTGACATAAAGGCACAACCTCTGACCCCAGGGTGTGGGACTGCCGAGCCGCTAGTTAAGCTTCTCGGCTTCTCGAGTTGATGCAACGGATCAACCATCATTGGAGGGTTGTTTTCTTTTCTGGTTCATTGGCTCAGTTGGGTGTGGGAGATCCTTCTCTGTTTAAGCCCAAAGTGCCCTCAAAATACTGCTTCATACTCTGGAATCCCACCCTTCTCTCCACCCCCAGGGACAGACTTTGGTCATGGAGTTCACCCCTGGCCTCCCCTGCAGCCTCCCTGACTGAGTCAAGTCAATCAACAGCGCACCTTCTCAGCTTGACAAGGTCAACCACTCCATAGTCATCAGAGACAGCATGGGGTGGCGGGGACTCCCTCTGGATGTCTGTACCCTCATGTCTCGGTTGTTCTTCTCTCATTGCTGGGACAAATACTCAACACCCAAAATGAAGAAAAGAAAGGTTTATTTAGCTCACAGTTAATGGAGGTTTCACTCCATACTTGGCTGGCTCGAAGGCAGAGGAGCACATGGCAGAGAGCAGCCTTTCATGGCAGCAGCAAAGAGCAGAGAGAGAAGGGAGGGGTAGCAGCAACAATGGCAACAGAGAGCAAGTCTGGCTGTCTCCCTTATGTTGCATTCAGGCTGTCTACCCCAGGCTGGTTATACCACTCACACCCATAATCCCAGCGGATCAGGAGTTAATCACTAGAAGTTGACCCTGTGACTGCATGAGGTTTTGGAGGGACACCTAGACACAAACCATAACACCTCACCTGTAAGTGGAGAATACTAAAGGTGCTGCCTCTCCCTTGCTGGGTGTGGTGAGACTCACAGGCAATAACCGCACAAGCCCTGAGGACAGCGCCCACCTACGCTCTGCTCCGCCAAGGCTCTGATGCACCATCACTGCCCAGAAGCCTGGATGCTTGCTCCTGCATCCACAGTGGCTCCAGGGGTGCTGGTGTGTTGTCCTCCATCACAGCTGGGCAGCAAGGCTGTAGGACTGGTGGAGGAGCAGAAGAACTAGAATGGATGGATGAGGGAGTGGAACCCCCAGGCCCCCTGGGGGGCATGGCTGAGCAGAGCCACGTCTCAGGAGCTTGGGGTCTTTTCACATTTCTCTCCGCAACAAAGGTTGGGAAATCAAGCTTAGCTTTCCAGTTTCTCCAGCAGATGACAGATCAAAACATTCTATCTTTTGGGGGCTGGGGAGATAGCTCAGCAGTCTAAGTGCCTGCCTGGCAAGCATGAAGACCTGGGCTCAATCTCCTGTACTACATGCTGTGCCAGCCAGCCCATTCTAGCCATGCTGTACCAGCCACCAAAACTGGGCTGGGGAGGCTGAGACAGGAGGATCACTATGAGTGTGAGCTGTGTAATGAGACCCTGTACCAAATAGATAGATAGACAGATAGACAGACAAATACTTTAGAATATTTTTAAAACCCCATTATATTTTTTGAACACTAATTCTATATTAGTGAGCTTTCCATCCCTGGGACAAAAATACATGACGTCTAGAACTGAAAGCTGGAGCGGTTTAGCCTGGCCCGTGGTTTGGGGGTCTCAGTCCATGGTAGGGAGACCCCAGGATGGAAGCAGCATGGTGGAAGGAGGGCAGAAGCAAGCAAGCACTCACCCATGGCAGCTGGGAGGCAGGCAAGAGGAGGAGCCGGTCCCACTTTCCTTCCGGGCCACACCCCATGACCCACCTCTGTCCCTGCTCTGCCTTCTGCCAACACTGCCTGGGAATCTGGCCACTGGCTCAGGCCACTGAGGAGAATGCCCCGTGTGACCCACCCACCCACCTTCCGGAAGCCCAGCCTTGGGACTCACTGAACTTCTGGGCAGACATTCTAGATGCTAACCACGACCAGCTCCATCTCTAGGAGCTTCTGCACTCATATCTTTTCGGCACGTGCGCAGAACCTCGCATGTGCCCAGAGATGTCACTGGTCACCGGGTTGCTCGTTTGTGAAAGACACGAACATTGCACACGTCCAACGCTCGTTGATTGGGTCCTAAGTGACGAGTCTCTCCCTCTGCGTATCACCCCAGAACCTGTCCCTTCTGGAAAATGTGACTCATCGTAGAGTCACTATCCAGAGGACATGACGCCCAGAGAGAAGGAGGAGCTTGCCGGCTCCTCAGCTGACACTGTCACCAGTAACGCACGAGGATCCAACGCGTTCCTCACCAGCCCCCTCTCTACAACCAAAACACAGGAACTCAGCCAGGCCAATGCGCGCAGCGTTTCCTGTCAGAAAGGTTCCAGCCTGATTCACCTCGTAGACCTCAGCAGAGGGGATCTCTGCCCACCCGCAACCTATGCGCTGGCATAGGAGCCAACGGGTGGCAGCACTGGCTTTGGAGCCAGCTGTGTTGAGCTCCAGTCTGCAGGGAAGTGCTTCTCTTTCCATGGTAGGCGACTCTGTTTTCCTGTCTGTGAAATGGGTGGTGGCCCTGGCCTCACAGGCTACTGTAGGGGTTTCACAAAGAATGTTCCACACGGTGGGTGGAGCTAGAGGACTCCAGACAAACACTAGCTGTCACCACTGGCTCGGATGTCCCAAGCAGCAGCCCTCCCCTGACCTGCAGATGCCACACTAGCTGAGAGAGCCCTGCCTGGGCTCCAGGTTCCATGGCAGCTTCAGGTCAGCCCGGCCCCAGGCATAAAGGGCTGTTGGCTAAAAGGTGACCTGATTATTAATGAGTGCTCCAGAGATGAAAGTGGAGACAGAATTGTCCCCTGAGTGGCCTCAGAAGGAGCCATTAGTGGGACAATAAAATTAATCTTGTAGAAAAACACAATTAGCTCTATCGCTTACGAATCTCATCTCTTTCCTCGGGGTGGGCTGGGGCGGCAGCAGCAGCAGCAGCAGCATTTCCCTCTCCCACGGGCAGAGGCGTCTTCTTCTGAAAAAACATTTTCAGTTCACATTTAAGGGTCACCGTTGGAGGTGCGCAAACAATCTGCCAGCCCAGGCGACCCCACGAATAGAAGGAATCAATGGTCGCCTGTTGCCTTCATTTTGTCCCCGTTTCTAGTGGCTCCATTTGTGGACAAACCACTTATAGCCTCCGTGCTAGGCCTGGGGGCTGAATAAGCAACCCGCTGGGCCCCCTAGAGCCCACCCAGCTCCCCTCGCTCTGTGTGACTGTGGGCAAGCACTTCGTGTCCCAAGCCTCAGTTCCTCATGGGTGACATGGAGTGAAGGGACCTCTGCCACCCGGGGCCGAGGCAAGACTGGCCCAGCAGGCTCAGGACCAGAAGCCAGCACTCCTTCATCCACAAGCCCCCGCTTGCCCACCTCCACGGCCGGCACTCCTGTCCCCATGTGCCTCCTTCCTGGACGCATCACGGAGTAGAGTCGAGGCCACCTCTTCCCGGCGCATCGTGTTGTCAAGGCCTGTTGCTCACACCCTCCGAGGCCTCCATGCGTCTTCCTTCTGCCGGCTGAGTGCTATTTCACTGTAGACCGGCTGTGTGTCCACTCATCTGCTGATGGACATTGCCGCCATTGGTCATGGCTCTTCCCACTTGGTAGCTACCCCAAGTAATGCTGCTGTAAACACACACGCACGCTTGTGGAAACAGACGTGTCAGTCCTCTGGGCCACAGGCCAGCCAGTGGAATTTCTTCATTGTGTGTTAGCTAATGAGCACCGCTTTGAACAGCTGCCCTACTGTTTTGTGCAGTGGCAGAGCCGTTTTGTCTTCCAGGGCGTGTGGGAGCCCCAGCCCCTGCCCCCTTATGTCCTTATTGTCAGTTATTCTCCTCCGGTTCTGCGGCCACTGTGCCAGTCCCTGTGTCTCCCTCCTCGTCCACCTCCTGGCCTTGTGGCAGCCCCACACCTCCTCCTCTCGCTGGGACTGCAGTGCCGACAGTGATTTCTAATTCCAGAGCCAAGTAGGGCATCCCAAGGACAGGCCTCCTGTCCTTGTTTCTGGCACCTGTGAAGGGCTCTGTGCTGTCTGGGCCCCCGGATACTATGGTTTCTGCCTAGATGCTCCCCAAAGCCTCTAGCACTTATGGGTGGGGCTCATGAGAGGTAATGGATCATGGGGGTGTGAGCTGCGTCACTGGACTGGGCCACCAAAGAGTTTATAGCCAAGTGTGATGTTGGGAGGCGAAGCCTGGTTGGAGGAGGGGGCGCCTAGGGCGTGGCCTGGAAGCGCCACTGCCCTCCTCCTCCGTCGATCCCTCTCTGTGCCTCCCACCGCCGTGAGCGGCTGCTTCTCCTGCAGGCTCCTCTCAGTTCACCTGGCCTTCGAAACAGCTGCAATCGCCTGGAGCCTCCGCCAACTGAGAGCCAAAGCATGTGCTGCCCTAGTGCGCAGGGCTCAGGTATTGTGTCTCAGGGAGTAGAAAGTGGCAAGACCCCCAGCTTACGCGCCAGCACCCAGGCACAGCCTCCAAAGCAGGCCTGTTCCCTTGTGTGCCTCTGCACCAGTGAAATGGCGTACTGGACTAGATTAGGTCTCAGGTTCAAGTGCCCGTGGGGGCCGGGCAGTGAGGAATCTCCACTGAGTGAGGCAAAACCCCCTGAGGTCGGGCCACGGGACTGGGGTGCGAGGCGCAGTAGGCCATCCTCGGGAGGCAATCGATTGCCACATGAGTGACCTTGTGGTCAGACCTCTTAATTTGTCAAAGAAAGCAAAAAATCAAGCTGTTTTGTGAAGTCTCTCAATTATTAACTCTTTCCAAGAAAGGCAATTTTTAAAGTGTACAAATGTCTAACCTGGCCTGCAGAATTCTAGTTTTCTGAAATCTAGTTCACAAAAATCCCAGGCCCAGTGGTTCTGGAATCTGAGAGCCTGTAGCTCCTGCAGGAGGCTTGCTCAAGTGCAGAGATCTGACTGGCTGCTGGGGGTGGGCAGGCCTGTGTTTCCACAGGCCCTCAGGTCCGGCCTGGCCTGCACTGCCTGCCTGGGGAACTGCACTGTGGAAATCACAGCCCTGGGCTATTTCTTATGAATACTGAATTCTGCTCCCGTTCTAAAATCCAGGTCTGTGGTCGTGAACTCTAAAGTGGAGATCACCACAGCTGGAGACGCAGCGCCACCCCTGGGCCAGGCTCGGGACAAGGAGGCGGTGACCGTGGCCCCCAGCTGGCCCCAAGGAGCCGTTCCATGTGGCAGAGGCTTCACTGTGGGAATGGAGGCTTGGGCCAATGCCCTACACAGCACACTAAGCAATGCAAACGACACCAAAATATGAAAGCATCCATCAAAAGGTGGAGAGTGAAGGGCACGTAAGCTGTAAATCTTCTGCATTAGCCCCTTAGCACTGTCCTAACAAATTTCCACAAACAAGATTGGTTAAAACAAATCTGGTCTATCCTCTCGCTGTTCTGGAGGCCACAAGTTCAAAGTCAAGCTCTGTTCCTTGCCTGTTTCCTAGTTTCCTGTGGTGCCTGTTCTCCTCGGCTTGTGACCGTGTCACTCCAGTCCCTCCCCCGTGGTCCCATGGTCATCTGTTCTGTGTCTCCCTTTGTCCTTCCCTTCTTTCTTATAAGGACACCAGTCATAGGATACCGACCTCAGCCTAAACCCAGGACAATCTTACTTCCGAATCCTTACCTCCATTGACCCACAAAGACACAGTGTTGAAGAAAGGTCACATTCTGAAACTCCAAGTGACATGAATTGTGGAGGGACATGATTTAGCCCCCCACAGCCTCTTTCTCCGTTTTTAAGCATATGTCCTTCTAATAACTTTAGCAGGTGGCTACCCATGGCCACAGAGTCAGACCTTAACACTAACAGGCCCTGCACCCTAGGGACACCCGGTGTGGAGTGAGGGTCCAAGCCAGCTGCTGCCCAGCTCCCTAGCTGGATGGCCACCAAGCTGACCTGAATCTTCACATTAAACCTTTGCCAAGGTCTTCTGCTTTAGAAGGAGGACAACGTGGCTTGCATTCTGTAATGGCTCTGGGCTGGAAGGAGGAACCTAGGGCCTAAGGAGATCCAAATTCAATTGCTAGGAAGTCTGCTCATAAAGAACTGAACCCCTTCTGCAGCTGGGTCAGAGAAACCAGGGGAGTCTGGCTGACAGGTAGAAGGAGTCATTATGGATGTTAGGGGAAAACAGTCACGCTGGAGCCAGAGTCCCAGGACAGCTGGGGGCTGTGGACATAGGCTGGCCGGGGCGGGCCACACACTAATTCCCTCTGCTTCTGCCAGCAAAGCCAGAGATGTTTGAGACAGAAGACCCCAGCTGGTCCTCTCTAGCTGCTCACAGTGCCGCTCTCTGTGACCTGCCACCTCCCCTGGCTGGCTCCAGGTGCCTGCGCTGCTGTCCACACCCCTGGGGACCCTGGCTCCGCAAGGCATGCAATGAATCTGCAGGCCTTTAAAATTCCAATAATTAATTCACGCAAGCGGTGGTGTTACTGTTACTAGAGCTTGGCCTTTCTGTGGCTCTTTACTTTGGCAAAGAGCTTTTATAATCATTTACTGGCTAAATAATTTAATCCGAGTTATTGCTATGAGCTAGAAGCTCGGAGCTTAGCAGGTGCGGGTGATGACTCCAAGGAGGATGAACGGGGTCACGTGATCCTCAGCGGGGTCACGTGGTCCTCAGAGTGCTCCCCAGGGCCCTGCGCAGCTCGCTCGACCTCCACACGCCCTCGATAGTGCCGGTTCTGATTTATCCCGGGCTATTCTTGTCACAGTGACAGTGAACACGACAGGGGACCTCTAAGCCAGAGAAGACTCCATTCATGCGAGCCCAGCAGCCTCATTTCATGACAGGGAAACTGAGTCTGGGGAGCACAGTCTGTCCAGGGCCGCAAGGCCAGTAGGACTGAGCTAATGAGGAAGGAGGGAGAGATGCTTGAAATATCTGGTTTTCTCCCGTGCCCTGCTAACACCTCTTACCAGTATGGTCTTCACGACCCGTGTCATCCCCGCCTCGGTGGTCTCATCTTGGGGACAGTATAACAGCAGAGCCCACTGTGCGGTGCAGGGACGTGAGCCCAGCACTCTGGCAGGCTGAGGCAGGAGGACTGCAAGCTCCAGCCCAGCCTGTGCCACTTAGTGATACGGCAAGACCCTGCCTGACTCAAAAATTAAAAAAATAACAAAAAGGGGGGCAGGGACATAGTTTAATGTGAAGGCCTTTGGCTCAACCCTCAGTACTGGGGAAAAATTGCCCCTTCAGCCATAGAACTTTTTTGGGGGGGAGGGAGGCCACAGGACATGAGAGTTTACTAGAGCAGCCATCGGCCATGCAGGCCAGCTTCTACACCACAGGTCTGTGGGCATGCGGAGGGGGGGGGACAGCTGTGGGGGAGGGGGCTGGTGAGGTGCCAGGCAGGCTGGATGGAACAGGTCAGCAGTGACTGACCCTAAGGCGAGGGGCGGCGGCCAGGGCCAAGTGGGGCGGATCTGCCTCCTTATGGCTTAGGGTGCATGGAATTGCTGCGGATGGGGTGGAACAGAAAGCAGGAGCTTTCCTGGAGCTTTCCTGGAGCTGGGACCCCCTCCTCTCCCTGCTCTTTGAGTGCCAGGCTTTCTGGCCTTGAGCCAGGCCTAAGCTTCGACTCCAGGACTCACACCAGGAGCCTCTGTGTGCTCTGTCCCTTGGCCTCAGACTTCAAGTGGTACCACGGGGTCCCTGGGGCTGAGGACTTAGGCCTTGGGCTGAGCCACACTCCCAGCACCCCTGAGTCTGCTGCATGCAGGAGTCTGTCACGGAACCCCCTGGCCCCTCCAATAGCTTGTGAGTCTCCCTCTCCTGAGTCTGCCCTGAAATGTCTCTCTGTTTCCTATTGGTTCTATCTCCTCAGAGGAATATGTCTGCTACCTGCAGGTTGTAGCTAATGAACAGGAGGGGGCAAACGAACAAGCCGGTGGCCACGCCAAGGCACCCTCTGCTCGCTGGGCTGGGTGCAACGCCAAGCCCTCTGCAAAGCCCTTGGTCCTTAGGTGGTGCCTCGCTGCCCACACATCCCATGTGGAGGCTTGGCAGCCGCAGCACAGCGGACACCAGACTGAAGCTCAGGAAAGGGGGCGTGGCTGAGCGGTTCTCAAAGGCAGGAAGGCAACGTGACTTTCCACGCCCCCAGAAAAAACCAAGAAACCAAACTAGCGCACAAGTCTCTTTAAATATAGGATGGTCACCAAATGCCCCCTGATGGCGTTTACTGAGTTCCTCTGAGTATTAACAAAGACACCAAAGAGTCCACTTGTTCCCCAACTGTTTCCTGGCTGCTTGGTAAGGCTCCGTGCTGGGGTCACAGCTGGAAAGGAAACCCTGGGACCAGTGGAAACTGTACATAGGTGTTTTATCTCTGTGATGTGCACTTCTGAAATAGCATTTGGAGGTTTCTAAAATTTCGTAGTAAGAAATTTCTTGGAGAGAAAATACCACCGTGACATCAGGGGCAGGTGTCTCCAGTGGAACAGGAGCGTGGGCGTCCTTCCCACACAGGAGCGCGGCTTTCGCACTGAATGCTTCAAGGCCTGGACTCACCACGTACGCTTGGAGGCTGCCTGTGCAGCCACGCACAAGCTATTCAGTGCATAACCGCAGGCTCTGCGCACTGTGAAGAGGGGAGCGAAAGTGAAGAATTAAACCGTTTCACCCTAGTTTGACCATTTTCTAAAACAGATGAGAAACTGGGCACGGTGGCCCAGACCTGTAATTCCAGCACTCGGGAGGCTGAGGCAGGAGGATTGCTGAAAGTTTGAAGCCAGCCTGGGTTATGAGCTCCATAGTGAGCTCAAGGCCAGCCTGTACTACATAGAAAGGCTCTGCCTCAAAAATCCTGAATAAATAAATAAATCAGATGGAAGTAGCCAGACCCTGCGACAGAGGAGCATAAACAAGGGCCGGTTCAAAGAACAGGCGACTTTAGAATTGGGCTTAGCAGGTTGGGTGTGAGTTAGACAGCCAGGGGCAGGGACCGTGTCCCAGGCCAAGGGAAGAACATTTGTACAGGCCTGTGGCAGGCCTCGGGGCAGGGTCAGGGGGGCCCAGTGTCCGGAGCGGCAGTGATGCTCCGTGGGCCAGGGCTTAGTGCTGCCCGTCGTGAGTGGATTCTGCCCTCGCGGAAAGTTCCAGAGGCTTACTTCTCTCCCTAGCCTGCACCGGTGTGACTGCACCGAGAAGTGGGCTAGAGACGACAGCACCGCAGGGCAGGCCGGGAGAAGGGGTTCTGGGCGGGGTTTCTCTATGGGGGAGGAGACTGCCTTTGAAGCTACAGTTAATGGGTGCCCAACACCAGGGACGTGCCCACCTGAAAACAGCGGCGTTTGTGGCAGGTGAGCTATACCTCATCTTTTAAAGAAAGACACCAGGAAGCATCTCTGGCTCACAGCCAGGCTGCAGGACGGTGGGAACCTTTGCGCCTCAGCACAGGGGCCGTAGACCACGCATGCGCAGACAGGTGGGGTGCCGGCCCAGCCAGCCTGGGTAGGGAGTGGGGAGGCAGCAGAGAAGGAGCCTCAGCTGTCCCCGCTGGGGCCCATCCCCTCACCCTCTTGTCTCCGCACTACCAAGAGGCTCTGGGACTCCGAGAGTGAGGCACTCTGAGCTCTACAAGGCCACAGAGGGGGCTGTCACCTCCCCCTGGCTGCAGAGCAGGCCACTGAGACCTGAGGTGACAAGGCACAGCATCAGAGGCCAAAGCAATCAGAACGGCTCAAAGAGGCAATTTTTTAAAAAAATATATAATCATAGCAACACCTCTGTGATGGAGGTCTGACCGCGGTGGTCTGCAGCTGGGGAAACTGAGTCCTGAGAGGTCAGTCTGCCCCACAGTGACGCAGCTAGGAAGGAGAGAAGACGGGGCTCCAGGCTGGGCTGTGGAGCCAGTAGGTGGTGGTTCACCCACCCCCAGTTTCACAATGGAAGCTCAGGCCCCAGTGCAGTGACAGAAAGCGGCCGCAGGACCTTTAAGAGGCCATGGCCAGCAGGAGGTCACTGGGATCACTGACCTTGGCATTGACATCGTTGTGGTGAGTCTCTGAAGTAGCTCTCTGCTGACTCGGCTTCTTGGGTCACTTGTGCTCTTCCCCCTCAGCGTGCCCCCATAATGATATCAACTCGCTGAGGTCCTCATCAGAGCTGAGTAGATATTGAGCTTAGCCTGGGACTGTGAGCCATGGAACCTCTTTGCTCTATAAAGTACCCAGCCACAGGCATTTCATTACAGCAATGGAAAAGTCGGGACTTCACATGGCTTAGTGTCACGTGGCTACTGCCATGACAATCAGGACTTCAGCTAGTGGGACCAGGGAAGACATAGAAGCTTTGGACCTGAAAATGACAGGTCACCTGAGCCTTGGGGAGGGCATGTGGGGTGACCCCTCTGCCAGTAAGAGTACACCTAAGAGGCATTTATGAAACCAACCAGGGGTCACTTAGGAAATCAGCAAGGCAAGGTGCCCTGAGCCTTGGGCCCCACCCCCTCCGGGGGTGCCAGTCCAAAGGGCGGACAAGGCCCCGGTGACTCCACCTCCATCTGGTCCCACAGCCAGCTCCATGGCCCCCGCTGTCCCCATTTCTGTGGCCACAGCCTCTTCAGTCTGATTCCCCAAAACCTCTCCCTCATCTAGAGCTGTGTGTAGCCCCCACAGACGACCTGTGCTCCCAGCCCCACGCCCTCTGCCTCTGTGGTGAGCCCAGTGGTGACCACCCCCAGACGGACTGTCTACATTGTAACCTGGGAACCTGGGAACCTATGTATCCAACCTCCCACGGTAAGAGTGGCTGGCACCTAGAAGGCCACAGGAGCGGTGCAGTTAGGAATCGAGAGGAGGACCTTGTCCTGTGTCATTGACTGGCCCTGAGCCCACTGACAAGTTTCCTCACACGAACACTGAGGGAGAGACAGACACATGGATGGTGGGAAGATGGGGCTGCAAGCCAAGACACCAGGGGACACCATAGCTGAAGAGCAGAGTGAGGGGCCACCCGGCCTTGGCCTTCTGGCCTCCACATGGGGAGGAGAACTCCTTCCTGTTGGTTCCATTTCCAGCGGCAGCCACAGGAAACCAACAGGCTGCCCTACCTGGGGTGTGTTCCTCTCTGCAGTGCCTGGGCACCCTCCCTCCTGCCTGGGGGGGGGTGGGCATCGCTCTGCCAAAGGCTTGCAGCTGGCAACCCTTTGCCCACAAGCTCCTTGAGGGCAGCACAGCGTCCTAGGCGCTGTGCACTTCCCAGGGCCTGAGAAAGATCAACAGGGGAAGAAAACTACAGGGAGTCCCAAGGCCAGCCACTGGGCAGCAAGGCAAGGAAAGGACAGGCCAAGGGGCGCGGGCTCCGCCTGTCTCTGGGCTACACCGCCCTTCTCAGAGCTGGAGGAACAGGGAGGGGGCCCCTCCTGTGGCTGCTGTGTAGGACTCTGTGCGCCTCCGTTCTGTACAGCCCTTGGGCAGGCGTGGGTTTGACTAGTCCCTTCCACAGTCACAGGCTGGACTTTGAAGGTCCCGTACAGAGTGCAGTGAGCCAGGGTCGCAGGGACACAGTCACCAGCAGATTCTTACCTACCAGTCCGTGGTCACCTTCCCAGCGGTGTAACCACTTGTCAGAGTGGCTTCCCAACTGGCCCTGCTTGGTGGCAAGGGCCACGCCCACGTCCCCAGCCCTACCTGTCCTGGTTCCAAGGCCCCAGACCCTGAACGAGGCCGGGTCCTGCCTGCGGTGCCTCAGACAGGTTCCTACGCCTGTCCCTGGGCTCGGGATATCACACGGATTCTGCAGCGACGCCCACGGACTCTGACCCTCAGAGCTCTAGGACGCTTCCTCTTCGCCCCAGTGCTTGGGCTTGGAGCGAGCACCAGTGCCGCGCAGCCCGCACCTCCTGTGCTGGCCCTCTCCACATCCACTGTGCAACGGGACCCTAATCTGTACCCTTCTTCTTCTTCCAGGTCTGGTGCTACCCCAGGGGGTGAGGGTGGGAGGGTGGCTCGGAGCCAGGTACACCTGGAAGAGGCACCCGCTGTGGGCGGGAGGAATCTGCCTTTCCACCTCCCCGGCAGACCCTGGGCCCACGAGCGCACCTCCCCCCCCCTCCCGCTCCAGGGAAACCCGCCCCTCTTCCCCGACGGTTGCCCGCTCATAAAGCTCTTTCTCTTTCCAGCCTCGCACTAAGCTGCCATAGCCTCTGCCTTCCCCGCTGCACCCCGACGCCCCATTTCCCGTCCTTCAAGACTCCAAGTCGGCGCGGCTGCGGCTGGGCAGCCTCCCCCACCTCCCACCGCCCTGGGGGTCGCGCCCGTCCCTAGCCTCTTGAGTCGCTTTCGAGTTCCCCACCGGCCAGACCCCTTCCCCAGGGGCGTCACCACCCCACTCGGCGCTTTTCATCGGGACGCACGAGCGTCCCCGGGAGACCCCCGCCCAGCCCGCGCTCCTTTGTGCGGCAGCCGGGCTCTGCGTCAAGGCGAACGCGCACCGTTCCCGTGCGCGCAGCCAGGGCGAGGCGGGGCGGAGGCGACGCGGAGGAGGCGGAGGCGGAGGCAGCGCGACTCGCCAGCTGCGCCCCCGCCCGGCCTGCGCCGCCTCCGCCATTGCTGCGCGCGGGAGCCGCGGACGCGGAGCGAAGAGCGAGGCGCGAGCGCTCGGAGCCCAGACCTGCGGAGCGCGCGCCGGGTGAGTGCGGCTGAGCCCAGACCCCGCCGCGGGCTGGGGCCGGGGCTGGGGCCGGGGCCGCCGCGGTCTTGCATCGTCCGCGAGCAAGGGCTCCGGCACAAGGGACGCGTCCGGAGGGGCCGGGCAGGGGCGGCGCCCCTTCCCCTCTGCACTGCGCCCCGGCGCCGGAGCTTCGTCTCGCTAGCCGGGTCCATAACACAGCCCCAGAACAGGACGTGCCCGCGCGTCCTCGCGACCCCTCCCCTGTGCCCCCCCACGCCCTCCGCGCCCCACCCAGGCCCTGGCTCGCCGTGACCCCCGCGCGTCCCTTCCTCCGCAGGCAGCAGTCTCGGGTCCCCAGGAACCATGGTGAAGTTGGGGAACAATTTCGCGGAGAAGGGCACCAAGCAGCCTCTGCTGGAGGATGGCTTCGACACCATTCCCCTGATGACGCCCCTCGATGTCAATCAGCTGCAGTTCCCGCCCCCGGACAAGGTGAGCCCCCAGCCCCAGCGCCCCGCACGCTGCTGGGATGCGCACCCTTCAGTCTCCCGTGGCTGCAACAAAAGAATCGCCGCGTGCGCTGGGGACGCCCAGTGGGGGCGGCTTCGGCTGGCGGAGGGATGCCGGGCGGGCGAGGACATCGTATCCGCGCGTGCTTGTGGACCTAGCGACATGGGGGCGGGGGTTCCCTGTCTTGGGTATCAGCTATTTTCCGATCACGGTGTCTTCTTAATTTTTATGAGAGTCATGTCGAGGGAGAGTCATACTGATCCCCTTGCCCTGTGGCACCAGCGGGAGTCTGGGGGCGCCGCTGCCTCAGTGCCTCCAGAGTGGTCCGGCGTGGCTCGGATTGACCTGCTGAGGTGGGGGATGGGCCAGGCGCCCTCCCTAGGCTCGGCTTCCCTCCTGGTCCCTTCTGCCCAACCCTGGCAAGCTGGCCTGGGCGCTGTGTGAGGGTGGGCGCTACCAGGCCCTCCTTCTTCGCCTTCCTCTTTGTTCCTCGGTGTTGCCTCCAGAGGAGCGCAGGGCTCACTCAGGATTAGCGTGACCCGGAACAGCTGCCCCTCAGCCTGTGCCTGGAGCGTTTCTGCTGAGTTTAAAGAATGCTCTCTTTGGGGGAACGTGGCATCCAGTCGAGTTGTTACCTTTACAGTAAGACTGTCTTCTAGAGTTAACGACGTTAACAGGACCTTTAAGAGTCTTGTCAACTCTATTGCAAAATTCGCCTAAAATCGGGAACAGGGCTTGCTTGCTTTCCCACTCACCCCCACCGGGCTTCTCACCCTCCCTGTCCCCCAAAGCCCTTTTCATGTATTGTCTCATCTGGTCCCTGGTGGAAAAGCTCTGACTCAGGGCTTTGCCCTGCCGCCTGCAGGGGCGTGTGGCAGTATTCCTGTGGGTCGCCTTCCTAAAGGCTTCTTTGTTCCTGTGGAGTCCTCAGAGGTCATTTGGCTCCCTAGGGAGCTTCTGTCCCCTGACTATTGTCCGTGATGTGGGGGTGGGGGCTGGCAGCAGGTGTTCCCATCAGG
This sequence comes from Capromys pilorides, assembly GCA_004027915.1. Taxonomy (NCBI): domain Eukaryota; kingdom Metazoa; phylum Chordata; class Mammalia; order Rodentia; family Capromyidae; genus Capromys; species Capromys pilorides. Next base: position 67,247 of record PVKN010000242.1, on the reverse strand, counting down.
AAAAGGGACCAGCTGGTGATGCGGGTGCCCTCCCCCCACCCCAGGGGACCATTCTAGGCCACTCAGGAACCAGGCTTTGCTGGGGGCCTCCCCTGAGGCTGCTGGTTACACTCTACCCCTCACTGCATGGGTGGGTGTTGGGCAGGCACTGTCAGCCTACCCTGGCCAAAGCCCCCAATTCCCCTCCAGCCTGAACCCCAGCTGGTCGACTGAGGAGCCGCGTGCTTGGTGCCCACAGCCCTGTGTCCCCAAGTGTCACCTATGTCAGATGACTACCTCTGCTGAGCTGTAGCCTTACCTTCATTCCAGTTTGTCCCATTCCGGTGCCACCTGGCACAGCTGGCTTATTACCTGGAGGAGTGGTTCAGGCAGGCATGGAATCCCGGGCAGCCAGGCCGGGTGCCCAGGGTTGGCCTGAGAGGCTCTGGAGGCACCAGGTCTGTGAGCCCTGGGAACATTAAGGTGAGGGCTGCCTGGCGGGCAGGTGTGCAGGAGCTGGTGGTGGGCTGGCTGTTGCTGAGGTCGCAGATGAGGAGACCAAGGCCCAGGGTTTCCAGGCTCTGCCCAAGGTCCCTGCGCTGAAGGTTATGGCTGCCCAGGATGCACCGGCGTCTGCAGGGCCTTTCACCCCACGTGGTTTGTAGGGGACCCCCTCCCCCTTGACTTCTGAAGCGGGATCTGGAGGCTAGTCGCCTGTCTTAGGTGGTGTGGCTACTGAGGGCTGGTTTGCACACCTGGGGAAGATGGAGCAGAGGATGGAGCAGAAGGGCCATCGTCACTGGGCTGGCAGCAGTGGCAGGGCCTGTCCTGGGTCCCCTTTGGTGGGTGCCTCTTCTGCCACTTCGCAGGCTAAGGCTGAGTCCTTAGCGTGGCGGCACTGGGAGACCACTGTCAAGGTGGCCGCTCTGTACAGGTGCGGAAAAAGTCCCAGAGTGCTCAGGGGACCTGCGCCAGGCCACTGACTGTCACCAGCAGGTGCCGACTGAGACCAGGTGAGACTGTGGCTGGGGTCTCCTTGCTGGGCTGGGGCTCCACAGGGACTCCCCTGCAGTCCCTGACGAGAGGAGCTGTGCTGTCCATGCACACCATGGCATGCCCAAGGCCACGCAGACAGAGGGTGCATTGGGATTTGGGGATGGGGGTGATGCCCAAGTGCCAATCCTGCCTGCCAGGGGCGTGTAGAAGAGCAACAGGGCAAGGGTGTGCGGCACAGTGCTTGGCTCTTCGCAGTGCGTACTGGCCCGGGCCACTCCCCCTTGCCTGCTCCCCAGGACGGGCGGACTGCAGGGCTCAAGCCCGTCCTGCAGGGACGGCCATCTGGGGTGCTAGATTTTCTGTCCTATTGTTGGCCCCACGATAGTGGACAATGGGACCCTCTGCCCTTTGTCTTCCTAAAACTATGGACCAGATGGCACAGGGACAGGTCTACCCCAGAGGATAGGCACGTGGCAGCTGGTTTTCTGATGGGCACTGTTCTGGCGATAAGAGGTGTGTGACCCCCTCGTCCCCACCCAGTGGGGATGGAGAAGCCCACAGTCTCTGGCCAAAGGATGTGCTGCAGGCGGGGTGTGAGAAACCGGGGCCTGTGGGTGGCAGGGCAGCTCCCAGGCCTGGCAAACCCCTCCCACTTCATAGCAGAGCAAGGAGGAGGTGAGAGCCAGGGGATCCCAGGTAGTGGGAGGGCGTAGAGGGCAGGGGTGGAGACAGAGCCCACCGAAGCTGCACCTGGGTCTAGGCAAGGCGCACCTCCCTCGCACGGCCCTGGGCGGAGAGAGCACTGGCTTAGGAGTCAGGTGCTGCGCAGCCCCCATCCTGTCACTTAGCTGTTCGACCTTGGCCAGCGAGCTGACCCTCTCTGCCCTGTATGGTACGGGATCCCGCCCGGGCTTGTGCTCTGGGTACTGAGTGGGTAACTGCTCTGCAGTGCTGGCCACGGGGAGGTTCCGGTGAGGGGTGGCTGGGCTGTGTGGGAATTGCTTCCTGGAGCGATGGTGGCTTTAGATAGGATCCCTCCTGGCCTGCCTCCCAGGGGATCCCCCTGACGAGTGCTGCTCTGTTCTAACAAGGTGGTGGTGAAGACGAAGACTGAATATGAGCCCGAGCGCAAGAAGGGCAAAGGACGCCCTCCCAAGATAGCCGAGTTCACCGTCAGCATCACGGAGGGTGTCACCGAGAGGTTCAAGGTGAGTGATGCCAGGTGGGGCAGGGCGAGTCCCACAGAGGGGACTCCCGGGTGCAGGAGGGTGAGGAGGAGGGGGCACTGCTATGGGAGGGGCTCCCGGCTCCCCACCCAGATGCTATCCTCCTGGTTTGTAAAACTTTCTTTCCTCATCTTCCACTCCCAGAAGGATCGTGGATCACTTATTTTTATAATAGAGCCAACCCACCCACGAGTGTTCTTACAGAGAAAGTTATGATAAACACACGGAAAAGTCACTTACCGATACCAAACATTGAAACATTTGCCTAACAGCTCTAGGGCGGAAGCAGATAATAGCAAAAGACTGGCTCACAGTGCTCGCTGCATGCCAGCCTGGCCCGTGCCCCTGGGAGGCGTGAGCTCGGGGACATTGGCGCAGAGCGGTCACACTGGTGGGGCAGGGCCAGGACCCCATGGGGTGCAGCCCCTGCCCTCCTCCTGAGGCTGGGGCCACTGCGGAACTGCTCTGGGGAATAGGAGAAAGGGAGAGTGGCTCCCGGCCAGACACATGGGGGCCTCTGCAGTCAAGGGTTCTCGGGCCTGGAGGCCCTGGCTGGTGCTCCTGTCACCCCACTCGGATGCACGTGGTCCCTTCTCTGTTGGGGACAGCGTATTTCTTTCCTACATAGCCCAGAGCACTTTTGCAGTCTCTGTTTCATTTCTCAGATAATCTTGTCAGTTCAGGGAGAAAACTGCCATGGGAGGGAAGCCAGAGAGGGGCTTCGTGGAGCGGCTGGGACACTAGGGCTGAAGCGACCTTCAAATCTATCCTTCCGGTCACCCCACACTGCCCCTTGGTCTGCTCCACTCTTTCACATCCCTGGATGTTTGCGATGCTCCATGTCATCCTCCCTGTAGCCCCCAACCCACTGCCTCCTGGTGATGTGTAGCGGGTACTGTGCGAATGCCCATTTCACAGATGGGGACACTGAGGGCACAGTGTCTGCATGTGCCCTCCTTGTTCTGTGCCAGGGCATTGTGTGCACACAAATGCACATTTGGTGACTCCGGCTCAGCAGCTCATCTGTGTGGGGCTCGTGGCCAGGCTGAGGTGCACGGACCCAAGGCCAGCGCCTGTCCCCTGCTCTAGGCCTCCTCTGCCCCCATGGGCCCCTTGGGAGCAGCTACCGATCCCAGGTCAAAGTAGGAGCAACCTGAAGCCAGGGTCACAGTGTCAGGGTGTCTGAGTGTGTCTGGACTTTTTGTCCCCGATTTGCCTTGTGCCTCCCAGCGCTGTCACTCTGGGTCCCTGCAGAGCAGGCAGCAGAGTGGTGCCAGAGCGGCTTCTGCACCTGGTGAGTGTCGTCCTTGACTTGCGCTTTCCCCAAGAGGTTGCCTGTAACAGGCACCCGGGTCCCTCGCCCCAGCCATGGGTGACGCACAAGTGCTGCCAGGGCTCTGTGTTGCCAGGGCTGGGACCAGGCGTGATGCCTTGGGCCCCGCTGCCCGGAGCCTGAGGTTGGAAGCCCTCAGATGATCCGTGCCTGCATCTGGGGATTGGCTGCTGCGCCTTCTCGCTGCTGAGGGCACGCACCTGCTGACCGTTCGGTGCCCTTTCCGTTCATAGCCACTCCCCAGGGTCCCTGGTTGGCCTCTACACGGCAGGCTGTGGAGTCTCTAGTGGTCACAGGGTGGCCTTGATTCCCTGTGATGCTGTGGCTCCCAAGTCAGTGCTGTCAGTAAGACCTGGTCTAAAAGAAAAAAAAAAGTCAAAATTTAAGAAAACTGGAGCGGCAGCACCCACCCGTAATCCCAACACCCAGGCAGCTGAGGCAGAAGGACCTCGGGAAGTTCGAGGCCAGCCTGGGCTCCGTAGTGAGATCAAGTCCAGCCAAAAAAATCAAAACAATGAGAGGAAAAAGCGAAATAGCTAACGCCAGTGTCTTCCCTCGCTGCCTGCCCCGGCCCAGGCTCCAGCTCAGGAGGACACTCACCAGCCTGGTCCAGACCTACAGGATGCTCACCAGGGGCCTCTCAGTGAGACCAGCCCCCAGCGCTGTGTCCCTAGCCCGGCTGGCTTCTAGTTCCTTATCTCACGCAGCTTCATCAACGCTGCCCCAGTTGGGCGCCGTAATCATCAGCCTCTCAAAGCTGAGGGAAACCGAGGCAGAACACAAGCTCCCCAGGCAGCCTGCTCTGCCTCCGCCCGAGGCGACCTGCGGCGCCCGGTGGCGCCTGGCGACTGTGTCTCTGCACAGCCTTGCTCGGTGAGGTCAGGCCCTGCCTTGGGGCCGCGCTGCGGGGCTCACAGAGCTTGGCTCCTTGGGCCTTGGGTCTGCACAGGCTCAGGCCCGGGAGGCCACCCCATGCCAGGGCCCTTTACCTTTGTCCCACCTCCCTCGGGTCCCCAGGGAGTTGTAGGTGGCCATGATAAACAATTCAGAATGTAATAGGAGTGATGGGGCCTGCCCAGAATCCCAGCACCTGGGGATGTGTGCGGGAAACCTTGCAGCCAGAGGTGCAGGGGGCGGGCCCGGTGAGCCTAGGTCCTTAGCTTCTGTCGGCCTGGGCTGGTGACCTTGGGAAGGGAACCAGGCCATAGCAATGCCCGGGGCAGGAACATTGGCCGAAGAGCATGAACAGAACTGACTCGTGGCAGCCACAAGCCTGTGATGGCAGCCTCTGGGTACCATCTCCCTAACACGTGCCTAACACAACAGCTTCATAAATACGTGCATGACTAACTGCACCACTAGCCCCAGGACGGGTGAAGGGGACTTGGTGAGGTTCCAGGTTGTCCTTTTGGCCCCTTGCTTGTGGTGTAGGCTCGGCATCAGACCACTGACTGAGGCCGCTCTCTGGACAGGGGTGGGTGTAAGTCCTCCGCTGAGGACACTCATGCCAGGTCCTGCAGGTGACCCGCCTGCCCAGGCCTCCCAGTCAGAGCACATCAGAGACACGATCAGAACCTTGCACCTGTGTTGTAGGCGCCCAGGGACACAGTGGTGGCCCCTAGCAGCTGAGTGATCTATTTGAACCTGCCCTCCCGGAAGTTCCAGCATCCGCTGGGTCCTGGAACCTTGCTGGGTGGGCACCTGGGCTGGCTGGAACCCGTTGGGGGTGCTGAGCGCCTGCCCTTCCAGAATGGTCCCCAGCACACAGCATAGCACAGTGACACTTGGGAGGTCCCCAAGTGCATGCACACAGCCTGGTGTGTGGCCAGCCACTGTGTGGAGTCTAGGGGCTGAGCGGACGTGCAGACTGGAGGTCAGGACCAGGGGTGCATGCCCTCCTACGGGGCTTGTCACAGCCAGGGGGACAGACACCTTCCAGGTCCTCTTGGCCACCAGGCAGCTTGTGGGTGGTGCCAGGTTGTCGCTGAGGAGTGTGAAGTCTCAAAGAGGAGATCCTGCCCTTTAGATATAGAAGCAACAGGTACGCCGTGGTCCCCTTTGTCTCTCATGTGTGTCGGCAGGCACGCCGCGTCTGCACGAGCCTTTGGATGGCATCCTTGAAACGTCGTTTTGGATGCTACTTTATGATCATCACTCAGTGATTAATCTCTCGGCTGTGAGGTTGCTAGGCTTGTTGCTAGGTAACCGCTGCTGGGGAAAGGGCTTTGTAAGACTCCACCACACAGGGATGGCAGGATGAATCACCCGTGGCGGCCAAAAGTCTAGGCTTCTGAGGAGGCGGGTGTCACCGAGAGAAGCAGGCGTTTAATTAATCTGCGATGTATCTGTGCCGAGAAGATCTGTGCCCGAGATGTTCCCCAAATGGGCCTGACTGCAGCAGTTTCAAAATTGTGCGCCCCTCCCCCCCATCATTCAGAGCAGCGTGTCTAGGGCTGCCGGTCCCCTCCCCGTCTCCAGCAAGGTCCTTCCTGGGGCTGTGAGGTGAGCAGCATTTGACTCCTCACTGCTCTCCTGCAGGGAGTGAAGCGCTTGATGCCGCCCCCACCTGTGCCCTGTCACTCCCGGGGCCCTTGGGAGGCTCCAAGGTTGGCCTCCACAGGAGCACCCTTCAGGGTGGGCTGGGCTGGGCAGACACCTTAGGAGAGACACGTCGGCCTGGCACTCAGTGCTGGGGGTGAGGGAGTCCCTTGGCGTCAGGCCCCAGGTCACCTTGTGGGTGGCTGGTGTCTTTCTCACATCCTCAGTGACCTTGAGCTTCCTGTGCGCCTGCTTTTCATCCTCTGGTGTGGCCCAGGGCATACATGCATGTTCTGGGCTCACCTGCCGTGGCACTGTCTCCCCGGCACTGTGTCCTGGATCTTCCTGGGCGGGGTCTTGCTGCAGACCCTAGAAATGGGTTTGGACACCCGGTGACCTCCAGCCTCGCTGTGCGTTTTGCGGGATTGGCCGCCTGTATCTGTGGTTGCCGAGCCCGTGAGCTTGGAGTCCAGCTGCAGAGGGGACCCCATCAGAGTGGGTGTTGAGTGGATTGTGTCATCTGTGTGTGTGTGTGTGTGTGTGTGTGTGTGTGTTCACTGCTGTGTGGATTACCTAAAATATTTAGTGCTGAAATGCTTGAAGATACCAGGATTCGTCTTCCTTCTCCAGGTTTTTTTTTTTTTTTTTTTGGCAATGCATTACTCAGCAGAAGCACTCGTTTCCTCTCTGCTTCCCTCAAGGGAGAGAGGACAGAGACAGCCGAGCGACAGCCACCCACTGCTGTCGCCCCAGCTGCTGCTCAGGCCAGGAGCTTCCTGGTGCTGCTGCTTCCTGCCTTTCTCAGGGTCTCTGAAGGGCTGACCTTGCTGTCCTGATTTGGTGGGTGGAGAACTGAGGCCACAGAGGTGGAGGGGCGAGGCCGAGGTCAGCCAGGGTGCCGAGGGCTGGCGACAGGAGACCCTCATCCACTCGACACGCGAGAGCCCCGGCGCTCTGTCCTGCACAGTGGAGGGACCGTGGGTGACTGCTGCTGCTGCCATCCTGTGCTGCTGTCCCTCCTTCAGCTGGCTGGTGCCCTGAGTTCCCCCAGCTCCAGAGGTGGCCCCATACCAGAAGGCAAGGGGCAATCCCAGCGCCACCTGCCGCACCTGGCCTCCTGGACAGAGTCCTTGCTGTGCTGCCCTCCTGGCCAGCAGTCAGGGACCTGGTGAGCAGGCCAGTGCCTGGTTGGTTGAGTGACCATGTGATTGATGCCTCTATGGGGACACTTTGGTAGGTGACAGGGGACAAAGTCGGCAGGATTCTGGGCAGTGATGACCAGGATGGTCCAGATCCTCCCAACACACTTCGGACAAATTCCAGTGGAGGCCCTGGTAGGCTCCAATTTGTTCCCCACAGTCCATCTGGAAAGAACCCCTCGGGTGCCCCGGCTGCTGCTGTGGGCTGCTGTGGTTTGGAGCAGAGCAAACTGATCAGGATCCACCCCGCCCCCTAGCAGCTGTGATCCCCACCCCCAGCCCAGTTTTTAAAAGAATGATAGTAAAGTATACAAAACACAGAACGTTTTACGGGGTGCCGTCAGTACCGCCTATTGGACTCCCAGCGGTGCCCAAGCACTGCGTCTTCGTCACCCCCAAGGAGCCGTCCTTCTCGTGCCCCTGGAACCCATGAGTCCACGTGGTGTCCCTGTGCTGGACATGTCACAGAAGAGGACTCCTGAGATGGGACTTTCACGTCTGGCTCCTTTGCCCAGCATGGCACTTGGAAGTGTGACCGCCGTCACTGGCGTCTGGCGTCTCCTATCATAAATGCCGCGTTGCGTGGATGTGCACATTTTGTTCGACTACTTACCTCTCTCCGGACACCTGGGTTGTCTCCAGTGGGCTGCTGTGTACAACGAGGCCATGACCACTCCTGCACGTTTCTGTTTGAACACAGCGCTTCCAGTGTGTACCCGGGAGCGGATTGCTGCTTCCTGGGACTTTGCATGCAGCGTGGTATGGAAGTGCCGAGATGGCTTCCCGAGCGGAGGCACCGTGGCACCATTTTCCACTTGTGTCAGCGGTGTGCAAAGGTTCCCTGATCTCCCCATCCTCGCTGGCCTTGTTACTGAGATGTCATGACCAGGGCCATCGCGGTGGGCTTGTGGTGGTGCCTTCTCTGCGGCTTGGATTTGCATTTCATGGCTGAGCTTTTAGATCTAGGCTGTGGCCCACAGTGACCACTACTCTCCATGGATGGTGAGCGGGGCCGGCCTCACTCTTCTGTGCAAGGATGCCCACTTTCCCAGCATCACTTGTTAAAGAGGGGTTTTTTTTTGTTGTTGTTGTTTTTGCCCCATTCAGTGGTCTTGGCATCTTTAATGAAGATCAGTTACCATGGACAGTTTTATTTTTGGGCTCTTTGCTCCAGTCCTTGATTTCTATGCCTTTTCTGGTGCCAGCATCACGATGCTTCGATTACTGGAGCTCTGTAGTAAGGTTTGAAATTGGATCCTCCGATGGTTCTTTCTTTGCAAGGTTGGTTTTAACTCTTCAGGGGCCTATATGGTTTCCATTTCTGCAACAACAAAAGCATCATCAACAGCAAGCAACAGTGAGGACCCCTGGGCCTGTGCTCAGGACTGCATTCAACCTGTAACAAACTTGGACAGCCATTCTCATGTTACCAGCATCGGCTCTTTCCGTTCAGGGGCAAGGTTATCTTTCCACTGAGTTAGATCTTCCTTAATTTCCTTCAGCAACATCTTCACACCTGAGCACACAAGCCCTTCACTGTTTAATGCAGGCTGCGAGCTGCAGAGGCATTTGCAGCCCTTGCGACTGACCGCCCATGTGCTCGACAGGGCTGTTGTATCATGAAGACCTCATGGTTGTGTTTCACTCCCTCTCTCTTTGAGATCACAGCACGTGGAAGGTCTTACTGTTTGGTGTGTTCATAAAGAAGTGTGCACATATCAAGACTTTACATTTCGCAGTATTTGGATAGCAGCATTTTGGTGAAACTGGGTTTCTTTGCAAGTGTTTGTGTGTATTTGAGGAGCTGTGGTGTCACCTACTGCCAGAGAGGCTGCGGGCACCAACATCATGGTGGAGGCTACACCAGGCCCCCACGCACTGCTGCTGTGGTGCAGGTCTCCTTAAGCCCACAGCCAAGGGGCTAAACTGCCCCCTCTGTGAGCACCCCGGGGGACCCAGGAGATGCAGCAGCAGCTTGCCTCAGCACCTTGATTGACAGCTGCACAGCAGCAGTGTGATTTTTGGATCCGGCGGACTCTGCCCCCCACTGCCATGCACACTCACACACATCAGTGACAGACATCTACCCGTCAGACAGCTGCTGGGCGCCATGGGAAGTGCTAGGCTGTACACAGCGGCAGCTCCTCCTGGAGGCTGGACACATAAGACCAATGGGGACTCCAGCTTCTTCATGCGACAGAAGGTGCCTCTGTCACCTGCCAGTGCCCTCTCCCCTGCTAGCTGTATGGAGCTCTGGACTTGTTGACCAATGGCACTGGCAGTTGTGTGTGTGTGTGTGTGTGTGTGTGAATGTGAGGGTGTGTGTGTGTTAACGTAGGTGGAGCCCAGGGCTTTTGAGCTATTCCTCATCTCTTTCATTGTTCATTTTTTATTTTCTGAGACAGAGTCTTAGGACATTGCTAAGTGGCCCAGGTTGGGCTCAAACTTGCAGTCCTGCTGCCTCAGCCTCCCAGCGTGCTGGGATCCTAGGAGCGTGCCTGCCCCGCACCTGGCCTGCGCTTTGGATGGCTCTGGCTCCTCCACAGTGGCTGCCCTCTCCCTTGCTCCCCCTGCTACATTTCTGGAAGGCCACCCCTCGGCCACCTATGTCTCCTGCTTCTCCTTTGACAGTTCCCAGCAGTTCCTTCAGGTCACTCAAGAAGTCCCTTTGCCTTCCCATTGGATGCCAATCTTAATCAATGTTACCTGAGCAGTGGTGCTTGCGATCTCGTTGGTTGACCATAGTCTTTGTCCCACCTCATACCCACCTAAGTGAGTTCCCATGTCTTCTCTAAAAAAGTCCCTAAAAGTGACAGCTTCTGGGGGACACCCATTCAGGACCCCCCTCCTGTCCCTCTCTTGGACAGGAGCTTTCTTTCTCTTGATAAATCTATTCTGCCCATAAAAAAAAAAAAGTCCCTTGACCACTTGGGGACTCCAGAAGATTACTCGAGGAAGCAGGGCCTCCCTTGTCCCTGTGCAGGAAAAGAAGAAAGTAAAGGCGAGCGTGTAGTCCAGGCTGGGATTCCTCATCATGTGGTCATTTGCACTGCATCATTTTTTTCTCTTCTGCTTTTTAAACAAAGTGAAAGCGAGAACATGTTCCTGGTCCAGGCAAACATGGTGGCCAGGCCCTCCCTCTTGTGCCCTGGGCGACCTCCTTGCTCCTGTCAGGTGGCCTGGCGGCCCCGGTCCCTGGCCCTGAGCCTGCAGCTGCTCTCGGGAGGCCTGGTGCGGGCACCGGGCACCGCACTTGGGGAAGGGCCACCGTGTTGCACCTGTTCCTCGCTGCGTGGGGTCATTCGCATAATGCAGCCGGGCAATCAGCTCTTCCTGCAAATACACGAGGTACGTTTTCTCTGGGTGCACGTGGGATCCTGGGCGGGCTCCAGGTCCCGGGCTGGCTTGCCCAGGCTCACTGAACCAGGATTCATGCCCCTCCCTCATACCCACACTCAGGAGGCCCCTGCTTGAGGCCCACTCTTCCCCAGGGGGTGAGAGGCGGCTCCTGAGAGACCACCTGAGCTGGCCCTTGGCCCCGCCCCACCTTCAGATGTGCAAAGCCCCATCTTCAGTGCCTCCCTAGCCTCTTGTCACCTGCTTTGCAGTGTACCCCCACGCTGTGACACAAAGCTGTCAGCTGGCCAGGGTAGGTGGGGTGCCCTTCCTGTAGAGCTCCTTGACGTAGCGGGCAGGGACCTTCTCACTGCCTTGCTCCATGCAGAATGGTGGGGAGAGGCTGGGACCGCGCAAGAGAAGGAGACCGAATCCACACTTTCCTGGCTATCTGTGTGCCCCAAGGATTGGGCCCAGGGCCACACGCATGCCACCAGTGCTCTGCCACCCAGCTGTATCCAGCTGCATCCTGGCCCTCACTTGCTTTTGAAGTAGCATCTCGCCAAGCTGCCCAGGCTGGCCTAGAACTTGAGCCTCCCTCCTCAGCCTTCTGAGTAGCCGGGGTTACAGCTGTGCTAATGTGGCTTTTTATAATGAACCCACTCTTTGGACAAGGATCCAGTCCTGAGGGTGGAGCCGTCCGGACCCAGTCACCTCTGGTTAACCCCCAGTGGGCTGTTCTCCAGCCACCTCATGGGTGGATCCCCATCCATCAGCTTCGTTCCTGGGGAGGCTGCAGGGCTGTGCTGGAGATCTCGCTGCACCCACTGTGCCCAGCCCTGGTACCCTGTACACCCCCAGAAGCACAGGGCTGGTGCCCTTTCACAAGTGAGAGAATGGCAGGTGGGTGAGCCCTTCCCAAGGTAGTGTGCGTGGCTGAGCAGGGTTTGAATCCAAAGCTAGGCTCCTCATCCTTTGTCCTGGCACCAAATGGCCACTCCAGAAAAGTCCCTGGAGCCACTGGAAGAGACAGCCTTTTTTTGGGGCGGGGGGGCCGAAATCTTCAGAAGTTGATTGAAGGATACAGTTTCACAGGACTCCGCAGGGTTCACAGAAGGACACTGAGAGCAAGCCTCGGGAGACTCGCAGGCTGGGAGGAAGCACTGATGCCTGGCTCAGTAATTTCACTCACTGTTCTAGAATATTCCTAGTTGTCTCATGGGGAAGGGAAGGTCATGCAAGCCTCCAAACTGGGCCACCTTCTGTTGAATTAGGACAAAATGGTGCTTGGTAACTTGATGGCAGTATGTGGGATTGGTGTTCAGAGAGAGCCTCGGTGTTCTGGAACCTTCTGTAGGCCACAGGTCTGGCTGGGAGGGGAGAAGGCAGCGTGATCTGGGGTATAACACGATAACAAAGTGCCACACAGCAAGGGTGTTTACAGCCATCAAAACACTTTCTCTCAGTGTTCTGGAGGCCAGAAGTCTGAAACTAGGGTGTCCCAAGGTTGGACTTCTGAATTCCACAAGGGAGACCCCCATCGTTCCCCGTCTCTGGGGGGTTGCTAGCCACCTCTGCGTGGGGGCCATTGTGGCCCTCAGTCTTCACAGTCTTGTCTCTGTGTCCCCATTTCCCTTTTCCATAAGGACACCAGAGATTGGCTCGGGGCCCAACCTAATAACCTTAGCTTGATCGAGTCTGCAAAGGCGCTGTTGGTAAACAAGGTCACCTTCGCAGGGACTTGGAGGCTTTGGCAGTTGTCTGGAGCGCCTGCCAATGAGCCGAGCTGTGGGGCCGACAGCTTGCTCCTGGACCCCCTGCTCCTCATGGACCTGTAGGGGAGTGAGGCATGGCCCTGACCCGAGACGCGATGTGTGTCCGGAGAGGCCAGGTCACCCACTCCGGGTCGTGGTCCACAGGGTGAGTCAGGACAGCAGTGTGCCCGGGGGGCCCTTCTGGAGAGGCCCACGCCACCCTCTCAGCCATGTGCGTCACCAGCAGACATGCAGGTGCTGGGCAAGGACGGGCTTCCCCGGGTGTGCCGAGGAAGGGAGCATGGCAGGCGGGGGAGTGCGTCACGGCCACTCCACCTGCCGACCTGCTTTCTGTCTTTGTCTCTTCCTCCCAGCAGCCCCAGGGACTGTCCCGTTGTCATTTCTCGGTTCTGTGAACTCCTTGGCTGCCGGGCCCGGGAATCCTGCAATAAAGGCACAGGCCGGGTTCCAGAGCTGTGCGGGGAAGCTGTTTCCTCCAGCCTGCTGGGAAGCCTGGGTTATTTCTGAACACTAACAGATGGGGCGCCACGAGCCCGGCTCCTGGGTGGCCCTCAAGCTGAAGGAGCAGGTCACTGGTGTGCCATCTCAGTCTACCACCCTGCTGGTGGGGGCGGAGGGACAGGTGGGGGCTGCATCTCTAGCCAGGAAGGGTAGGGTGAGGCAATGGCCCCAGGGGAATGGGGGTTACCTAGGCAGAGAGACGACCCCAGGGGGCGAGCCTCAGCATAGCAGTGGTCTTTACAAGAGCCGAAGTTGCTGCGCCCAGCATGCCAGGCCCCATCCTGTGGCCTGGCACTGTGTCGACTCTTTGGTCCTCCTGGTAGCCTGTAGAGTGACCCCTGTCCCTGCCGGTGGACACAGAGCTAGAGGCGCAGGACATGTGCACCTGTGGCTGGTGGCTGTCGCCGGCTGGTCCTGCCATGTGCTTGCTGCTCCTAGAGCCAGCCAGTGCCTCCCACTTCTCCAGCAGACCCCGCCTTCCGGCCACCCAGGCTCCACTCCCAGCCTCGCATCCGTGGCAGGCTGGGTGTGGGCAGCCTGGCCCCGTCCTGTCTGCATCCAGTGCCAGGCACAGTTCCGTATGTGATGTGGACTGTCCAGACAGCCCGGAGTCTCTCTGGCTTTAGGGAGGGGACAGTGCCCATGCGGGTCACAGACAGTCGAGCAACATCAGTCACGGTCTCTGTTACTTTTCTCTTGCTGCTGAGACCACACGCCCGACCCCCAAAGTTCAAGAAGGAAAGGTTTATGTGGAGGTTTCAGTTCATACTCAGATGGCTCCACGGCGGAATGGTGCATGGCAGAGGGCAGCCATTCACGGAGGCAGCAAACAGCAAAGGCAGTAAGAAGAACAAAAGGGAGGGGCAGCAGCGGGTCCCGCACCTCTCCCTCCCTCAGGCTGTATGTGGGTTAGCTGCCCCCGGGTGGGCGCAGCACTCATACCCATAACCCCAGCATTGGACCATGAGTCAATCGAAAACTCCAGAAGCCTGGGCCATGATGGCACGAGGCTCTGGGGGACACCTAGGCACAAGCCCTCACAGGCTCCACACCTTGTCACTCTCAAGGGGGTAGACGCTGGAGGTGGCATGGGGCATCTGAGGGGCAGACGGCTGGGCATGGAGGAGACATGGTTCCTTCCAGCAGAGGGGTATGTGCTGGGGGCGCGAGGAGGAATGGGGATTTTGGTGATTGTGGGTGTGGCTTGCGACTGGGGTGGAGGTAGGGTACTTGGTGCTGGCCTCATCCTGATGTGGGGTGCCTGCACGACTGGCAGGTCCAGCAACCGAGTGGACACAGGGCTGTGTGCAGGAGGCCCTGCAGGTGGGGCCCATCCAGACCACGCCCCTGTCCCTGTGCCCTGAGTCACCCTGCAGTGCAGTGGGCAGGGCAGATATGAACCCTGGAGATCAGGAGCCCCCGGAAGAGCAGACAGGTGCCCCTGGTGACAATGACAAGGTTTGCAGCTTGGCAGTGGCTGGGAAGTGGTGGAGTCCAAGTCCTCGGAGATTGTCTGAAGCGGGCGGGGCTCCAGCAGGAGAGCTGCCTTGCCCGCAGAGCCTGTGCTGGTGCCTAAGCAGCTGGTGCCTAAGCAGCTGGTGCAGGGGCCACAGGTGTGCATGGCGGCGGTGATATCGCCCTCTGGCTTCCTGGAGCGCACTGCGCATGTGGCCCACAGCATACCTCCTACACCTTGCATCCCCTCCTGTGGTCCTGGCCGGCACTGGCTGCCTCTGTTGGCTTTCACAGTGGGGAAGGAGCCCCATCTCTTCCTGTGGACTAAGGCCAGGCTCCTGAGGCTGGCAGGGTCTACTCAGATGAGCCTGGGCTGCACCTGGGTCTCTTCTGCAGCACCCCTGCTCCCACCTCTGGGGTGGTGAGGTTCTCTGTGCACGGGGCAGGAGGTAGGGAGCCAGCACCTCTGCTCTTGGGCGTACAGAGCCTCCCTCCACTTCCTGGTAGCTGCCCACTCGCCTGGGCTGGAGGGGCCGCTTGCGTTCACCGTCACACCCTGTGAGCACACACAGCTTGCCAGCAGCCAGGTAAGCATCTTGAGGGTTCTGATGCCAATGTTCCCTGGGGTCCTGAGCCCTGTGCCATCCAGCAGGGACAGGCTTCCTGCCTCCGTGTCAACTGTCCTGTGCTGCGGCAATTCCACCTTGGTGCTGGGCTGGTATAGGGCTCAGCACACAGCACTGGGAAACACCAGTCCCTGCTCCCGTGGACACGCACTGACCCGCAGGGCACGTGGAGGGCAGAGGGGACAGGGCTGCAGGTGTGCTGTCCTTGTGGTCAGCCAGCCCTGGTGCAAGGACAGCCGGAGTCCAAGCCATACAGTGTCCATGAAGAGGCACTCGGGCTCCATGACTGGTCAGCAGGCATGGCGAGCACAGCAGTCCCATGTCCGAGTCGCCAGGGAGAGGCCTGGGCAGCATCCTGCTGCGTGGTGTCTGTGTCCAGCACTCAGCCTGCCAGCCTGAAACACCAGAGACAGCTCGGGAAAGCAAAGGGGACATGTGGATGTGGCGGGCGTGAAGCGGCACGGAGCGCGCAGGCTTCCCGGGCACAGGCCGCTCTCCTGGGCACGCGCCCTCAGCTGCCCTCACAGGCAGGCGCGTCCTGGTTCTCCCGAGTCTTTGCGTGTGTTGGTACACGTGGCTGCCCTGACGGTCCCGACCTCCGCCTGCAGGTCTCAGTGCTCGTCCTCTTCGCCCTGGCCTTCCTCACCTGCGTTGTCTTCTTGGTGGTCTACAAGGTGTACAAGTATGACCGCGCCTGCCCCGATGGCTTCGTCCTCAAGGTAAGGCTTTCCGTGGCACCCCACCCCCACCCCCCACCCCCCACCCTGGACATACAGCAAGCCCAATGGGCCTGGGTGACCACAAGCAGAACACAGAGGACAGGCAGGGACTGGGGCTGTGTCTAGAGAAGGCCGACACGGGGCAGCCTCAGGGTCCCCATCTTTGTGTGCCCCTTACTCAGTGACCCCACAGCAGGTGGCATGCTCAGGGCAGCCCAGGCATGGGGGGAGGGACCAGCTACGGCCAGACTGGGGCACCTTGAGAGTCCAGCAGAGGCCCAGAGGAAGGGGACAAGCTGGGGACAATCCCTGGGGTCCCCACTGGGGACTAGGAGAAAGACAGCCCTAGGAGCGCTCCTGTGTGGGGCTCAGCCTGCACTGGGCTGGGACTCAATGGCGGCTGCCTGAATTGCAGACTGCTAGGGGCCCACACGGGAGGAGCAGCTGCCCCCCTCCAACCCTGGCTAGGGGTTCCGTTCCCATCTTCCTTGTCTGTAGGTGGAGTTGGAAGTCTGGGTCAGCTCAAGAGGGACGCAGGAAGCAGGTGCAGACCCAGGCCCTGGGCCTCTGCTGCCAGGGACGGGAGGTGGCCTGGAATGCACAGGACAGCCCCAAGGAGCAGGGACCCCAAGTAGGAGGTCTCTCAGAGGTGTGGGGAGGAGGAGGTCCCAGAGTTACTCCCTGGTACCTGGGGCTGGGTGAGATGCCCTGACCACATCCGTTGACATAGCAGCCATCATGCGAGACACCAAGGGTCCCTCAGGCCCACCTCACTGCCAAGCTGGGGTGGAGAGTGCAGGATTTCTTGTCACCAGCCAGGAGCAGGGCAGGTGCCATGGCCACTTTCCAGCCAGGTGGCCTTGGCCCAGATGCTGAGTGCAGTGGGGCAGAATCTCAGAGTCCTTGGAAGGCTGCTTGAATTGCAGCCTTGGGGACGGCTACAGGACAGATTTGCTGAGGTAGACTTAAGGGAGGGGCTGCTGAGAAAGATTTCCAGACTGTAGGTGCTAGGCAGAGGCTCCTGAGTGACCTGGGCCTCACGTCCCCATCTGATAGGAGCTCCTGGGTGCTAGTGTGATGCTTTGCTCAGAGCCACCAATTACAGAGGCCATGACGAGGAGGGAGACACATTACCCTCACACGGAAGCCCCAGTGGCAGGCAGCGTGGGTCTGTAGAGTCCCGCCTCCTGTGCTAGCCAAGTGGGAGATGGGACGAGCATGGAGCCTCCCTTTAGGCCCGTGGCCAGCGTGCTCTCCACATCAACTGTAGCCCTACAGGCTGGAAGTCAGTCACATGGCCTCATCTGGTTACAAGGCAGGCTGAGAAATGTCATTCCCTGGATGTGGCCTGGTCCCACCCACTCAAGGGAATGGTGTGAAAGAGCAGCCTCGGCACACCTGCAGGGCTGAGGTAAGGGGTCCACAGGATGTGAGCACTGAGACAACACCCCTGCCGCCCCACCATGTTCCACCAGCATCAGGTTTGGCTCTGAGGAGTGAGGGGTAGATCAGCTCCTGTCTTAAGGTTTTGGGACCTTAGATGCCTGGCAACTTGATGACAGTGTGGAGGGTCCCTTCCAGAGTGCCACATCTGACCTTAGGGTTTCCAGCCAGGTGGAACCTGCTGTGGCCTCCGCTTGTGTGGCTGGAATGGCCCAGCCCCCACCCTTGAGCTTCCCCTGTAGCTTCCCGCAGCTCTGTGGCTGCTCCTCCCCTCCTCCCTCCCAGCCTCTCCACACCCCTTCCTGCCCCAGCCTTCCCCTCAGGCCCTTCCCTTTGCCTGCTTCTCTTCCCCAGTCCCCTAGGGACTTAGAGCTGGGACCCTTGATTCATTGCTCCTGTGCAGGTCAAGTGTCAGCTTTCTAGCAGTGTAGAACTGAGTGACATCCAGTGCGAGTTCTTCAGTCAGGGCACCGCTGAGGCGTTCCTGGGGGCACGGGCTGGAGTCCGAGGGCAGGACCTTGCCCGCCTGCGGTTGTGCTCTGCGGGCTGGGTGCTCTCCCGCACCCAGCTCGTCTCTGCGGGCCCTGTGTTGCAGAACACCCAGTGCATCCCGGAAGGCTTGGAGAGCTACTATTCCGAGCAAGACTCCAGCGCCCGGGAGAAATTCTACACAGTCATAAACCACTACGACCTGGCCAAGCAGAGCAGCACCCGCTCCGCCTCCCCCTGGATGTCTGTTCTGTCCGAGGAGAAGCTGTCAGAGCAGGAGACGGAGGCAGCTGAGAAGTCAGCCTAGCGACAGGGGCAGGTTCCTTACAGTGTGTCACTTGAAGGTAACAAAAAGGGACTTTGAGGGACATTTCATTAAATATAATTACTGGTAATTTAGAGGTTACTCATCTATGGTGCAATTGCTTCTGTTTGCTAATGCTGCTTTGCAAATAAAACTTGCTGCCGACCACCCATGGGCCTAAAACCAAGTGCACATCAGCATTGCTTAAAGAGCTCCGACACCATCTTCACGCTAAGGGTTCTTAATTTAGCTCCTTCTCGGGGCTTACTGGATGTGGTCAGAAATAAATGTACGCTGGATATGTCAGGAGTTTGGACTTGATACAGTACTGCATTCCGTGGGGTTGATGTTGTAAGAGCCACCTGGCTGTCCGCAACCCTCGCTCCGCAGCTGGATCCCAGAGGCCTCCACGATGCCGAGGGCAAGCCTGACCTCTGCTCCTGCTCGCCCCACAGCCAGCAGCAGGGCTGGCTACCGAGATGCGCTGCAGCGAATGACGCGGCGAGGGGCGGAGAGGACGCACGGGAGCTCTGCTCTCGGGGCCCCACAGTGCGGCCAGGGTGGCCCTGGTGCCCCTGGGTGCCCTCGGGTGCCACGGGGTGGAGACAGGGAGGTTCTTTGCAGAGCGTGAGGAGGGGTGGGTGGGAGACGGGCCTGGGCCAAGGGGCTGCCGAACTCCGCTTTTGTGTGAGTGCTGGCCGGAGGGAACCGCCACCGGCCCTGCCCTGCTAACTCTGAGTGGGAACACATGTGCACGTGCAGCCCTGTATGCAAGTTTTAAAAAAAATTAGCTGTGCGAGAAATGTGACGGTGGAACCGCTGTCAAGCCAGGGCTCCTTTTAGCTTTACCCTGAGAAGATGTAACTCCCTTGCTGTAGGACAGGCAGGGGGCGCCCTGCAGATGGGACACTCCGCCTACCGCCTTTGTAATTACGTTTCCGTTGGAACCTTGACATTCAATGTTTACAGAATTGCCAGTCAGATAAGCTAAGAGTGTAAGACAATTAAATAGAGCAATGATACCCGCAGACTTTATTCCACGCCATCTGAGTGTGTTGTTTCTGTGGCCATGCCCGAAGCCTGTCTTAGTAGATCGGAAATAAACGGCCAGTAGTGCAGACGTGTCGCACTTTGCGCCCAAGCTCGGTGCTCGCGGCCGGCTCGCAGGAGGACACTTCTAGGACCCAGGGTGTCTGCAAGCACAGGCCCGGCCTCTGCAGCTGGGTGTGTTAGAGGCACACGCCGCGGAGGATGCGGTTAAGCTGTGGGAATGCGCAAAGCACTAAGTGCGGCCAAGCCGCGTCCTGCGAATGTCTGAACGCACACGCGCGCACACGCGTGCACACCCACAGACCACACCCCACTTGCACTTTCCGGTGGACACTGCTTTATTGGCTGTAAGCTGAATGCACCTCTGATGCTCCACTCTGCAAGTAAAGCACTGGAGGGTACCTGCGCTAACCCAGGGCCTGTGTGTCCGCGTGCCACGCTCTCCGGGCGCAGCACGGACGCCATGCGTGCAGACAGGCTCTGCCCCACCTGCGCTGCAGTCCTGTCAGTTCCTCTGGAGGGAGGTGAGCAGGGCAGCAGCCTTGCTCTTCCTCAGTCCTCTGCCTCCTCCGAACACCAGCTCCTTGGACCAGTGCTGGACACTGGTCTTCCCGTGCCTGTCCCCGCCCTGCCATGAAGTGTTGGCATGGCAGCGGGGCGTCTGTGGAGTTGCCGTCTACCCCCTGCCAGCACAGCCCGTGGCTGTGACTGGGCACATGGGGATCTTCCTTTCGGCAGCACAGGACTGGGTCAGCTGACACAGACCGGCAGTGGGTGGGGCAGAGTTCCTTTGAGCTCCGGCAGGTATGGGGAGCAGCCGGTGGAGGCGAGAGTGGTGCCAGCCCTCTGGAAGGCGGCATGGACACTTCTAGTTCACACACATTCTCCTCCAGCTGCTAAACGGCTTGGGCGTGGGTTTTGTTACGCGCGTCGGTCTCAGTCCCTCCGCTCCTCACACGGTGATGGAGCTTGACCACACCGTGCCGAGAGCACACAGGCCACACAGGCTCGGCCTCCGCCGCTAGCTGTCGTACCAGTCGAGGAAGAGCAGGGAGAAGGAGCACATGACCAGGAAGAAGAGGATCCAGACGCGAAAGCCTGCGTTGTTCTTGATGGCCTGGGTGGGCAGAGCACAGGTGTCAAGTCCCACACACTCCCCCACGGGCGCCGCTAGGCCAGGAGTGCCCTGGCAGCTGGCTGCTGACTGAGTGAAGCCAACAAGCAGGACTGGACGGCACCGGGAGACAGCGGCTCTTTCCGCCTCACTGCTAAACCATGCGCTGCAGGAGCATAACCCTGCGCTCGCAGGAACTAGGTCACCCTGGAGGCCTCACTGCTATCCAGGGGCCAAAGCCCCCCATCCCCTCCCTGGAGCTCGCCCGAACGTGGGTGCTGGGAGTGGCCCTCCACCCAACTGCTCCAAGGGTGGAGCCGTGGCCTCTGACACCTGCTGAGACCACAGAGCCGCAGGGCTCCAGGACAGGCCTGGCTTTGCCCTCTGCGCTGGCAGGCAGCCCAGGGGCCTGCAACACCCACCTCGCGAATGTCCTCATTGCCCTCTTTGATGTTTTCAGTCGCCCCAACGACCAACTGGTGGATGCTGTCGATCTCAGCTTCCTGTGGCAGGAAAAAGGGCCAGGTAAACACGTGACCTCAGAGGGAAAATGGCCAGGGCCAGGGCCAGGGGCTAACAGCACCCCAAGGTGCAGGGATACCTAGTTTTATTAAAGGAAGCTTAGGGTTCAGAGAACTTTCCTGACTCAATGAACATCACAAAGTTGCCGAGTAGCAGGACTGGGTGGAGGCGCAAGCCCCTTGGCACCCCACCCCTGTGCTCCCTGCCCTGCCTGCTGCTCTCCCGTGCCACCGCTGGAGGATGACACAAAAGGCTGGATGTGTGCATGCTGGGGCTTTTAGCTTAAACAACTATGCTAGCTTCAAAATGAGTTCTGTATTCTCAAGTCCTGGTGCCACATCTAAGGAACAGCTAGAAGTCAGGATGTGCTACAGGATGCTTGGAGAAAAGCCATGCGCAGATGGGTACGCAGGAAGCAGAGGGCCTGGCCTCTCACGTACACCCCTGGACCACGCCCCTGTCCTATGCCCCTACAGTGGCTTCAATGACTGCCTCCTCTGAGGGGTGGCAAAGCTGGCTCTGTCTGGTGGGGTGGGGAGGGTGCATGAGCGCAGTGTTGGAGGCCCGCAGGCACCACAGCGCAGAGGGACGCTGGGCTCCTGATGCCCTGCGGTGCCTTTCACGCACTAGAAGGGGTAAGGGGGCCAGGTCCTGGACTCTTCCCATGCCTTCTGGGAAGACCTCCAAGCTGGAGCCACAGGACCCTGGTCTATGTTCTTGTCAGGGCTGGGACATGAGCCGCTCAGCAAGCCTGCCAAAGCAACAGGCTGTATTCCCTAGGTCTGTGCTCCCCAAGCCCACCCCTCCTGGGCCAGGCCCCCTCCCACAGCGGGCCCTCCCATATCTGGCCTGCACCTGGGCAGCACAGATGGGAGGTTCACAGCATTAGGACACCAGCTGTCCGCAGGCTGGGCTCAGCACAGGCACTAATAGCGCCTGCAGCCTGCCTGCCCTCGTGGCATTGCACATACACCACACACTGAGGACACAGCCTCTTGGCTGGTGGCTGTCACTAAACCAGGATGGGAGCCAGACTTCCACTGCTCCACCCAGAAACAATGGCAGCCCCACAGGAGCTGCACAGCAGCAGCCGGCCAGGTCATTCCACTCGCTGGCTCTGTGAGTGCACCAGGAAACACTGACTCCACTTTACGGACTAAGAAAGGGATAGGCGGGAGTCCTGGGCACATGCCAGGGACACCGGGCCCAGGTCACGCCGGGCCTGCCTCAGAGCAGAGGACTCGAGCTTTGCAACCAGCTGTGCTCCTCGGAGCCGATGTCTCACACGCTGTGCAGCTGAAGGGTCTGCACTCGGGCAGCCAGAGCCGCCCGGGCTCAGCACACAGGTCTGCCCACTGCTGCCACTGAGTGACCGGAGCAGCAGCTCTTGCGACCCCAACTTCCAGACTGCTAGGACTCAGTTTACCTCACCTGCTGTGAGCTGACTAGCTGTGTGCTCTAGGGAAAGCTGTGAGTCCCCCGGAGCCCCACCTAACTCTGGAGAAGCAATGTCTTTCAAACTCTGCTGCTGTTTGTGGGTGCTAGGGCAGAGGAGCCGCTTTGTCAGGGCCGTCACAGCGTTCCTACCAGTTACTGGGTGGCAGAATCTCTGGACTGTAGGCAGGTGGGCAAGAGAGCAGGACTGCCCGGAGACTGCACCCCTCGGCCCTGGGCGACCCTGCACCTGGCGGAATGTGGGCCTGTGACACTGGTGACTGAAAGGCACTGCCCCAAGCACGGCACTGGGTGCCCCTGCAGAGCTGCCCGATCTACAGAGGGGCTGCTCAGCTCAGCCCAGGACAGAGGAGCCAAGAGCTGCCTGACTTCAGGCCTGGTCATGGTCCTCCCCTGGGCCCATGTGCATGGCCTAGCCTGACGGGGGCCCCCCACCCCGAGCACGGCCTGCACAGGCAGCGCCCGCAGTGCATGCAGCACCTCTGCAGCCGCGGGGCAGATCACAGGTGAGGCGGCCACCTTCTCAGGGCTTTCTCTTCAATCTAAGGCTGAATACAATTGTGCTTTCTGATTTTATTTACCTGTTGTAAAACTTTTTCTGTGAATATCTCTTGGAGTCTGGAGATTTCGACTACTTTCCCTTCGATTTGCCTTTATAAAAAGACCAACAGACCACACATTAGCCATTACACGTGGGGATGCAACAGGAACAGACACATCTAAACGACTGTCCCTCCTGCAGGAGGCAGGAGGGGCAGTGGGGGCTGGCCCCCTCTGATGGGCTGAGCCCAAGCTGCACATGGGGAGGGCCAGGAGGTGGGCCTGTGCAGGCCCCTGCGTTCTGGGCCTGTGTGAGGCAACAGGAGGCTCAGGGCTGTGCCAAGTCTCTGGTCAGTCCTAGGGCTGGCCTCGTCATCCGGTCACACAAGCAGGGAATTCTCAAGGCAATGTCTCAGTGTACTGAGGACCCAAAACAGCTCCTGGTCAGACAGCCCCCATTCCTGTTCAGTCTGAAAACGCTGCACCTGGGTCTGGGGTGGGCTGAGGCCTGTGTTTAGAAATGGAAACTGGCAAGGATGAAGCCATCCACTGCCTGGGCACAGGTGCCGGCACTGCCTGGGTGGCCAGGACTCCCTCGGCTGGTGGGGGGCGGAGAGAGATGTAAAGGAGCAAGCACCAGGCTTGCGGGGAGGAGGGCGGAGGTGCGGCCTGGCCAGGGAGGGAGAGGCTGGGCAGAGGGAGGTGGGGAGGAGCTGTGAGTGGAGGACCCCTCCCCGAGGAGCCTGGGGAGGTGTGTGACGTCAGGGCTGTACTTCAGGGGTGCCTGCAATGCAGCACATGGGGTGAAGACCCGGGCTTCACTGCTGCAGTGCTCCATGTACTCCCACTGAAGCTGAGGCCCAGGTGCTTCCACTGGGCCACGCCGGCCCGAGTAAGCGTGGCCACAAGGCCGCTGCCCTGCGGAATGGTGGCCTTCACAGGCCCCGCTGTCTCTGAGGGGAATCGCACACAGCCCGCTGCATGTGGGTGGTGGTCATTACATTCCAGGTGCCCTGCTCCTCTTAGGGGCGGTGTGGCCCCTGCGGTCCGACGGCAGCAGCCAGCAGCCTGGCCCTGCCTACTGCCAGGGCTCAGAGGGGTCGCATGGGGGAGCTCGGCACCATGGCCAGTAACATCCCCGACAAAGCAGTACACAGGCATCCGCTCGCAGGAGAGCCATTTACGTACCTCACTTCGTCAAATAAGCTGTTCATCTCCCCAATGAGCCGCTGGTTTTCTTGCTCAAACTGTGAGGAAGCAAACACACTCAGGCTGCGGTCTCACGGAGCTGAGGCGAGCATCCACCCCAGGCCTCTCTGTGCCTCCCCCTTCCCTGCGTGGCAAGGGCTGCGTCACTGAAGACAGAGCCCTGCGCAGCCCCTGCTTCAGGAAGAAGCCCGCACCTGGCCCGAGCTCGTGGATACCAGCTGCCGTCACAGCCCTGGCTCAGCCTACGCCCAGCTGCTCTGCACTGTGTGCCTACAGCCGCTCTGGCTCTAGCCAGCAGCGTCACACGCGCAGCCGGCCCACAGGTGGCTTGTACCACCTCAATGGGGCTGACCCACACTGCTCGATGGAATGATCACACAGGTACCACCCAGCGGTTCGCAGCCACCTGGCAGGGGAAGGACAGATCAGGGCCTGTCCTAAAAGCATTAAAGGAAGGGTGTGGTGGAAGCAGGGCTGGGAAAAGAGGAGCCTGGGTAGAGGCTGATGCAGACCACCTGACTTCAGCCATGCCAACAGGGACCAAGGCCTCTAGCTGGATGAGGACACTGTGACACCCAGAGATGCCTGGGGCTCCTCAGAGGGCCACAACTGTGCTCTAGACCATTGTGGCCAAGCCACAGGAGGTGAGCATTTGAGGCTGGCCATAGGTGTGGCTGGGAAAGGACCCCTGGAGACCACAGTCCTGCCTGGCGTGGGCACTGTCTTGATGAGGAGTCCTTCCTCCTCTTTCCGATGTCCCCACACCCAGCATCTCAGTTTTCTAGCCCTGGCAGGGTATTCTCTGAGCAGACCTTTGTGTGCTGATCATTTTCTGCCTTGTGCTAAACTGGGTGCCAGAAACTCCCCAGGAGGCTCCGTGCTTCCTAGGGGCGTGGGTGCACGGGGCTCCAGCTGTCATCCTCAGCCTGGAGCTGGGCCGGCCCCGACAGAGGATACCAGTTCTCAGCCCTGCTGCTCGTCAGACCCTGGCCCACAGTGGTGGCTAGCCCAGCCTCCACAGCAGCTCCCCACGGTCCCTCGGTCACCACGGCTGCCTCGCCACCTGCGCCAAGGCACTGCTGTGGCCTGCTAAGTCAGGCGCCATAAAGCTACTGAGAATAAAGACTCCACCTTGGAGGTTAAAATTAGGAGCTCTGTTAACTGCCAACTCCAAGTGACTTACCAGTCTAGTACCTAAGGAAGACATGCTGTTCTTGCGCTTCTAGGTGCTAATTCTCTGCCTTACTCTTAGGTCCCACTCAGGATATCTAGGCGAGCCATGTGCTTTGAATTTTCCTAATGATAAGCATGGCCCTGACCTTTGAAGCCCACAGTCCTTTTCTGGTCCTGAACAAAACTGCATAGCGGGCCACAAGGACGCACTCAGGGACTGTTTCAGTCTGGGCAGCCCGACAGGCTTGCGCTTCCCCTGGGCCCCTCTGGAACTGTGTTAGCCCTCAGCTCAGCCGGTGGAAGCAGAAGCTGGCTCTGATTGCCTGTGGTCCCCAGGGCTGCCAATGCCACAGAGACAAACTGCATCCCCCAAGGAAGAGAGGCTCAGAGGCCCCAAGGGGTCAGGTGTGAGTGTGAAACGCTCGCCTGCCTGTGGCAGGAGCATCTAGGAAAGACAGAGTTACAATGAAATGGGGTTTAAAAACAACAAAAGAGCCAAACCTAGCCCTCACAGTGGCCAGTGCAAGGTTACTATATGGTGAGGCCAGCAGGGATCAAGGTGACTGGGTGATGGCCCGGGTGACATCTCCATCAGGCACCAGAGGCCGTCTCAAGGGCAGGCCTGCGTAACTTATGCAGGTGGTAGCTATGGGAGGCACTGTATGGCCTCATGGGAGCCCTGAGGGAACAGTCCTAGCTTCCGGGCAGTCTGTGCGTGGGGGTGGCGTCTCCTCGCTGCCCTGCCCAGGGAGTGCAGCTACAGTGGGGACCCGGCCCTGTGCAGCTTCAGTGAGTGACTTGTGACTGACGTGGAGAACCGGCTCTACCCAAGCAGCAGGGCTGAGCACGGTGCAGCGTCTGAGGCACTTGGTGGACAGTAAGTTCTCCATGTGGTCACCCCCATGTTCTCTCTCTGGGGTCAGATGCTAGGGGGCCAGGGCACAGGCTGGGTGCTAGCATGCCCCGTCTACGTTGCTGCTCCCAGACTCCAGGGCCCGCTGTGGCCTGGGTCTTTTCTTTCTCTCAGGCACTGGGAAGTACACAGCCTCTCCCAATGTCTGACTCTGATTGTGGCTGTCACCGCCCACCCGCCAGGCAGGGCTTGGCCAAGTGCACTGTGGTGTACATAGCCTGGTCTCCACTCCAGGGCCAGCGCGGTGGGCAGGGGCATCTCTAAGCCCCAAAAGGGGAGCCTAGGTGTTCTCTGAGGAGCAGCAGCCAGAAAGCTGCAGAGAAGGCCGAGGCTACGAGGTGGACCAGCAGGGCCTGGAGGATGACTGCAGATGCCTGCAGCTCTGGCCCCCTGCTCCGAACTGTCTCAACCTCCTACCAGAAGACACAGCTGTCCTCCAGCCAGGCAGCCCTGCAGCCCGGGGCCTCTGACTTCAGCACTACCTCGTGCTTGGCTTCCTGCGGAGCCCACCCAGATGTGACAGCCAGCAGCGATGGGCTGCGCGGGGAGAGGCGAGCAGGGGGCCGCTCCGCAGTGCAGGCCACTCCCTCCCTTGCCCAGCCACAACTTAGGCTGCCTCCTGTCCCCACGCCTCAGCACCATCCCAGCAGCTCTGGGTGGCCCATTAAACGAGGAGGCTGTCTCACTGCTGCCGAAAAGACATCTCTCATTAGTAACATCGCCCCAAGCCAACTTCTTCCTTACTTATGCTATCGCAAGTTGGAAACATTGGGAAAGCATGTTAAGAATGAAGAAATCAGGGGGAAAGTGTATAGAAAATATACACTTGTAAGTCAGCAGTGGCATCTGGGATGACCTCATTAGTGCAATGCTTTAGGGCAGTCAGTGAACAAGGGAGGACTAGGCAGAGGACAGCGTTACCATCTGTATTTCCTCTGCGGATAACTCATCTTCACCTTTGCTGTCTCCCAAGGCTCCGAGTTCAGGTCGCGCTTTTGCCACCATCTTTTCTGTTCAAACAGAAAAACAGAAACAGAAACTGAAAATGGAAGGCCCCAACTCTGGGCTACAGTGGGGAGGCACAGGCGGCTGGCACATTTACATTGGGCTGGCAGAGCACCGTGAGCAGCGGTGACGCTGCGCGGAAGTCGCAGCAGAAGCAGCAGCCGCAGCACTCTAGACGGTCTTCAGATTCGGTCTTAAAGTCAGTGCTTGAACACACACTTAGACCCTACCACTACTTTTAAAGACTTCAATACAAGGGACTTTGCTTGTAAGAGAGGACAGGCATGACACGCGCCTCCCACCCCCCTCCTCAGGAGTCGCTGCTTTAACGCAGTCCCGCAGACTCCCATCTCGCACGCTCACAAGCAGACATGCGGCTGATTCCCTACCCGTCCCCTCCAACCAGCACACGTCACTCTGCGCCAGGTGGCTGACATTTCACAGAGAAGCCAATGGTAACTGCTGTTCTGAAGCTCACTTGTGATGACTTATCACACCTCCGCGCGGCCTGAGCACGCTCTCCAGCCTGCCGCACACCGCTCCCATGCAAGGGCACCTACTCTTGGGGACACTGCAGCTCCACCCTGGGGCTCTGTACACCAGTGCTTTCAGGAGCAGAAAGGTGCTGTGCTCTCACCACAGCAGGGCTTCCCCTACCAGACACCTGGCTGAGGAGCTGCTGGAGGGGGGCTGAACAGCTCCCCCTGTGACCAAGACCAGATGATCAGCCTCCCAGGCAACACGGCTGCGCCTGGAGGAGCAGAGCTGAGGGAGGGAGGGAGGGACCCCCTCCCAGCCCGACAGTGAGGAAGGGGTCTCCAGAGGTGGCTGCATCTGGGCCTCGCCAGTGCCTCTGGGCTTGTCCGTGGCTGGGCTCAGGCAAACATGCTTGTTTATCCTCTCTTCCTTGACCTCAGTAAACTTTCTCAGTTAATCTTGGTACCACAGATGGGCAAAAGTTCAGGGTCTTTCGTTAGGGAACATAATGCCTTAACAGCAGTTTATAGGGATGGCAGGTCAGGCCAGTCATGCAAAACGTGTGGCTGGCCGTACATTTATTACTCAGAATGTCTCTTCGCGAAAACCTCCATATCATCCACAATGGAGTACGGGCTCTTACAAGGGCCTTTTCCCTGAAGAGCTGCTGTAGGAACGCATGCTGAGGAAGGCCCGGCTCTGGGCAGCCAGGCTGGCGGCTGGCTGGTGCTCTGCTGCGCCGACAGCCTTTGGGTAGGAACAGCTGTGCTTTCCATCCTCTCCTCTTGTCACCATTGTTGTGCCCATTCCAAACTTAACTGTTTTTTTTTTTCCTCTCATTTTCTAAGGCTTCATTTGTGCGCAGGGTCTCACTACGCAGCTCAAACTCAGACAGTGATCCTGTTTTCAGCTTTCCTGGGATTACAGGGGCACACCACCACACCCAGACTTTTTTTTTCTTTTCATTTTTAAGGACAGGAACACCAAAACTAGAAACAGGCTCCCGCCTAAGCCAAGCACAGCTTAGCTCAGGGCTAGGACAGGAAAGTTCTGTCCACAGAACTCAAGCTGGGAAGGTCTGAGTGTCCTGGTTTGTAGCTGCCTGCAGCCACCTCAGCCTGCTGCTCCAGGAGGCAGCGGGAAGCGCGGTGCGGCAGGTGCTCGGGCTGAGGCCCGGCCTCCTGCTTCTCCAGCTGTGCTCCCCTCCCCTCCTCTCCCTTGGACATCTCTGACTGCTTGCCTGGGTCACCCCACACCAGTCTCCACAGAGACTGGCCTCTGAGCATTTGCCTACATGGTTCCCAAGTCTATAGTGTCCTAAGCTTCCAGCATTCGGGTCCAGATTGCCTTCTCAGGACTGCCCCCACCTCGTGAAGCCCCTCTGAGCCCAGCTCTTCATGTTCTCCTGAGGGCTGGAACCTCATCTTTCCATCAACTGTGAGCAGTTGAGGGCAGGACTGCTACTCAGTGAACAAGGACCACTTTCAGCACTGTAGTCGGGAGAAACACTGGGGAAACCGAGGCTTGAAAGCTGACTGAGAATGGGCCCAGGAAGCTCACCCTGGCTGGGCAGAAGCTGGAGAAGGCTGACCACAGATGTGCACAGGTCAGCCATGGGCCCAGGGGGGTGGGCCAGTGCCCGATAGGCAGGGAGCATCCGGGTGGCTGCCGACCACACCACCTGGTCCTGCCCCCAAAGCCTGCCTAGGACCTCTCATTTCAAGGTGGAAAAAACTGACAAAACTGAAAAGCAGGGGGAAGTAAGAGGATGGCTCGAATGCAGCCCAGGCTTACAGTATCTTCCTGGCAACTGCGGACAGCCTTGGCAAAATGTCCGCGATCAGGAAGTAACCCAGCACAAAGGCAAGGCGGACCCATGGCTGAGAAGGGGGAACAGGTAGGTGCAGGGAACATGCGGCTGGACGGCAGCCCCGCTGACCGTCTTCACAGGAGCTCCACCTCTGGGGCCGGCCGCAAGAGTCTGCTGGGTGCCCGTTCCATGGGCGCTTGTAGCTCTTCTTGGGTAGAAGCCTGACTCACTGGAGGACAAGTGGCCTGGCTGAATTTGGCAGGGATGCCCCTACATACGGCTACTGAGAAGCGGTGACATGACACTGGGTGACGCCAGGGTGTCTTGTCATGACCCCCGAGGAGCCCTTACTATCCTCCGTAGACCTGGACTCTGCTCTGGTCACAGAATCTCTTCAAGTCCACCTCCTCACTTAAAACAGGTCATGGCAGCACACTGCCCGGGGTCCGAGAGGAGCCAGGTCTCTACACGCTCAGTCCGTGCCAGGACCACCAGAGGGCCTGGAGGTGCTCGGGCCCTTGCCATGCCCCGGAGAGTTCTAACTACTGGAAGGGCCTCTGGCGCCTCCGGGCTGAGAAGCCAGGACCATGCTGAGTGCTCCTGCTCACAGTAAAGCACAGCGAGTCTTGGGACAGGAAGCTCTGTGACACGGGCTCCAGAGCCAGCCGGAGTCCTGCAGGAGCCCTGGGCCGCCATCTAGGAGCCTTCACCCTGGACAACTGAGCCAGCCTCTCTGTGCCCGAGGGCACTGCTGAGAACACAGGTAGCACGAGCAAGGCGCTGGCTGGCAAGTGATCCGCCCTGGGCCTCGTGCCTAGGACGGGGCCAGGGAGAGGGCCAGAGAAGGGGCTTGGAAAACAAGTTTGCTGGGCTTCAGTGCCACCACCCTGGGGTCACACATGCCCTGCTTGCCCTCTGCCATGTAGTGAGATGCAAATCCCTGGTGGGCTCAGGAGGGGGCTGGGTACAGACTGAAAATACCCACGACAGCCCTGAGCTCGCCCCGTTTTCAGCAAGCCTTGGTTGGGTATCAGCAGCTGAAACTGCTCTCAGTCCTGGGCCAGTGGGGTCCACCGTGACAAGAAGCTCTGGGATG
Source organism: Capromys pilorides (assembly GCA_004027915.1). Taxonomy (NCBI): domain Eukaryota; kingdom Metazoa; phylum Chordata; class Mammalia; order Rodentia; family Capromyidae; genus Capromys; species Capromys pilorides. Next base: position 36,964 of record PVKN010000242.1, on the reverse strand, counting down.
GCTGGCTCAGCAGCTGAGGAAGGGGCCGAAAGTCCAGCCACCCTGGCATGTTGGTGTCCCTGCCAACAGGGCCTTAAGAAGCAACTGTAGGTGAGCTTCCTGTCCAAATTCCCACCTGGATACTCTGTGAGGCTGGGCTTCTCTTCTGAGTCTTCGGAAGGGGTCTCTGAAACTTTCTCAGAAGATGCACATTCTCTTGCCTTTGGACTTGGTTCTGGTTCCAGCTTAGATCTGAAAAGAAGTCACCTGTCAGTCATAATTGACTTCCAAACAAGATTTCTTTGACAACAGAAGAGGCACCTGTGCCCCCTGCACATCTGTTGTGTCCCTCTACTGGGGTATAGTGGCTGCCTTGGGGGCCACGGCCACTCAGCCCCACCTCCGGGGCAGTTCTGAGAGGAGAGCACTGCCTCTCCAGCGTAGGGCTCACAGCCCCCTGTGCAACCCCAGCACAGCACGGGGACCAGCACTGGGGAGGCTGAGGCAGCAGATGCGAGGGTGCCCACAGGTGGACCACCCCCGCAATCCCACCTGCTCGCCCTCCCCAGCAAACCAAGGGAGCTGGAGGTGTGCAGGCCCACTGGCTTTACTCCAGTGCAGAGCGTGGCCGGATTGGATCCGTGCACACTCAGCTCTGTCGTAAGGCACACCTGAGAGGGGAAGACAAGGCTTTCATGGTGCCTAGATGGACCTCGGCACTTGGCCTTCCCTGCCTCCTCCCAGGCTCCTCCACCCCCAGGGTGCCTGGGCTCCTGGGCAAGAACGCGCAGCGTGAGACCCTCCGCAGCAGTGAGCAGCACGGAGCCCTCAACGCTTACCCCTGTGAGCCTGGCTCCACGCATGCGCGTGTGTGCAGCGGCCTGGGCCTTCTGAAGCTGTGTGCACAGCTCGGCCCCAGGCTAGGCCAGTGCCGCCACTGATGTCTGCTGGGTTAGGACCAGGGCTCCCCAAGGCCCTGGGTTAAAGGCTTGGGTCTTCACTTGTGCCTCTCTCGACACGTGCTGGATGCTGGAGGAGGTGGGGCGCCAGGGAGGAAGGCAGGCCAGCAGGGGTGGGCCTCTGACAGGGATGTAGGAGCCTGGCCCCTTCCCAGTCTCTTTGCTTCCCAGCTGCTCTGAGGTGAACAGGCTTCCTCTGCCACACAGTCTCACCACAATGTCCTGTGTCACCACAGGCCCAAAGCAACATCCCAGACACCATGGACTAAAGCCTCTAAATCCGAACCCTGAATAAAACTCCCTCCATTTTTCCAACAAGTCAGCTATCTCAGGGACTATGTCACAGGAACAGAAAACAGCACAGCAGTCAATTAAGTTCATGCTGAACACACGCCTTGTAAGTACCAGCAATCAGCTAAGAGAGAAAAGAAGTGGTTATGAAACAACAGGCCTCTTAAAAACTGTGGCAGATTCAACAGAACACCACGAAAATTATAGGCACAGAGCTAGAGAAATTTATTCTAGGTTTCATATTGTCTGGCACAGAGAATATAAACAAAAGCACAGTGTAAACATACATGAGGATGACTAACGCCAGGACTGATGTGTACCGGCCATCTTCCTAAGTCCTTCACATGGCCCTGTGTATCTAATCCCAAAGCATCCCCTAAGGCAGGTACAGTACCAAGAATTTTGGTTTTTGGCTGACTGAGGCTGCCTTAAGGGTGGGTCTGGGGATTAAACTGCTGTCCCCTATGCCTAACAGATTGCCAGGGCAAGCACTTAAACCGCTGAGCTAACCCGAAAGCCCCCCAGTATCAGTATTAATGACCTTTGCAGAAAGGAGGAAACTGAGTTCTGTGAAAGTTCAGAGTCTTGGGCTGAGACAGGACGACGGGACCGAGATCTGGAGTCCGTGCTACGGCAGCTCAGTAAGAAAAAGCAGGCTTTTTTAATCAGCACTGCTAGAATAAGAGGATATTTTGACAGAATCACATGAACTTCAACCCCACTCCCCTCCACCAAAAAATGAACCTAGCAAGCTATATGAGAGATAAATCTACCAACAAGAGGCACAAAAATCCAAGAAGTATCAAAGAGCATCTTAGTGACCCTGGGATAGACAAACGACAATTTTATAATACTATACTTCCTCAAAACTAAAGGTTTCTGCTTGTCAGAAGATACCACTAGAACAGTGAAGGAAAACACCACAGAATGTGGAAACAGGTGCAACACGTATCTGGCATAGGACATGCAGGAGATGAAGAACATCTCCATAGAACAAGATAGACCATTCAAAAAAACATGTAAAATCGCTTCTCGGCCTTTTGGCTAAGATCAAGTGCAAAAAAACATGTAAAGACCAGGACAGCTACTTCAGAAGATACACACATGGTCAATGAGCGCGCATGTAGGGGTGCTCGGTGCTGTTAGCTGATGGCGAGATGCACACTAAAACCACAGTGAGGCAGCCATGGGCACTCACTGAAGTAACTGCAAAAACCGGCCAATGCCAATAGCAGCGAGGAGGTGGAGGGCTTAGAACTCTCAGACTGCTGCAGGATGTGTCAAATAGTGTTGATACTTTAAAAAACTTAAGGCCAGTTCTTATTGAGGCCCAAGAAACATATCCATTAGACCAGAGCAACCTCACTTTTAGGTCTTCACCCAAGAGAAATTAAAAGATATGCAAAAGCATGTTCACAGCAGACTTAGGATACCAGCCCAAATGGAAACAATCCACATGTAGTATACACACGCAGAAATGTGGATTTGTGCAACGTAAAATGATTCAATAACAAAGACCACCACACTGTTGATAAACATAAGCACATGAGTCAGTTTAAAAACAGGGTAAGCCAAAGAAAGGCCAATTAAAAACAAAAAGAAACCTACTTAAACCACGGATCTATTCTATTTTTGACATTAAGTGTAACTGATTATAAAATCTAGTATTTATCACTTAACATTTTATCTCATATGCTGTTTTGTGATTTAATAACTGATGAGACAATTTTCAACTAGCTCGAAATAACACACGGGGATGCCAGAATTTCCAGAATATTTTCCTATTACTAAGTGGCCAATAGCTTAACCTTTCTTGCTTTCCCATCCACGAACTGTGGCTACAGAATATCGTTCTCACTTCTGTGGCACAGCTGACAGCACACAGGAACAGTGACACATTAGCTCCTGCTGTTACTACAGTACTGCTGCTGCTGCTACCCTGAGGACTGAAAAAAGACAGAGTGATTCACAAAGAAACTTCTTTCACCAACAAGATGCAGACCAGGAGGGAAGAAGTGCTGAAATAACCCACGGGTCGTCCGAGGGATTCCCAGAGGGGCTGCACAGGTGCCGATTCAACTGCTGCTGGTCTCCAGGCTGGTGTGATGGGAGAGGCAGAAAGTGAATCATCCTGAAAGACTGCCTGGGAGGGCCAAGGGTGGAGCCACAGGCTTTCTTCCAGAATCTGGGTAGAAGCCGCGCTGATCCCCTAACTTGTGCATTCTGCATGCACCTAAAACCAGCTCCATGCAGATGAAGCCAGGGTCTATGGCCAGCTGGAGCAGTAGCTAGACCTCCTTCTTTCTTGGCTGTACAGGCTGAGTGCCTAGGTGCCAAATCCTGGGGACAACGTCCTGAGCTACTGCCATTCTGAAACATGGTGCTGGGGACTCTTCCATCGAAGTAGTCTTTCACTTTGGCATTCTGAGGCTGCAAGGGCGGAGCCCTACTACTTCCTGTGAAGCCCTCAGGTCAGCCTTTTTATTCTCCCACTGCTCCTCTGCGATCAAGTCTCTCCAGCTCTATCTGGGCAGTCCACAGGTTTACTAGAGCTTCCTTCCTGGCCCCATGCGGATTTTACATCATCCTGCTGAACTCTTTGTTCTTGATTCTCAACATGGATCTGGCTAAAAGCCTCCAAAACGGCCATGTCAGGGCTTCAACATTAAACTGTCTTGTAATTTCTTCTGCAAGGTTACTCTCCTATCCTTCATCTCAGTCTCAGGCAGTGTTCTGTTTTGTGTCTAGTTGTCCCCACAAAGCTTCATGCAGTCATGGAGCAGCTTCTACATTTTGTGATTGATTCACTATCCAATACAGGGATTATGGGTGTGAGAGCTACACTCGTCCTGCGGCGGACAATCTGCATACAAGTGTAAGGAAGAGAGAGAGGCCTGCCAGCAGCCTTAGCCATTGCTCCCCCCTTTGCTCTTTGCTGTTTTCTGCTGCCATGAATGGCTGCTCTCTGGCATGTGCCACTCTGTCTTGGAGCCAGCCAAGTACGATCTCAAACCTCCTCTAACCATGAGCTAAATAAACGTTTCCCTCTTGAATTCTGGGTGCTGGGTATTTTGTCCTAGCAACGAGAGAAAAGTAACTAAGACAGGCAGGCTCTGGACGCGAGTAGTGCAGACAAACTTTCTGCCTAGGAGTACCATGTATTCTGGAGTCACAGTCAATGCAGTCCTTCCTCCCAGCAGAAACCTCCCGACTCTGGTCTTTACCAGAGCACCTCCATCAGCCTTCTGGTCTGAGCTATGGCTAGAATCTCCCACCAAGCACAGCTGACGCCTTTGCAGAGCTGCCTCTTCAGTTACTGTCTCTAAAGCCTCCCAAACTTCCCTCCAGTCAGTCCCAAAGGCTCCTGAACCACAGGATCAGCTGCTACAGTCATAGCAATGACCTCGATTCTTTGGCACCGAATTGTCTTAGCTACTTCTCTTGTTGTTGAGACAAAATACCTGACAGCTACAGCTAAGAGAGCAATGGTCTATTTGGCTTACAGTTTGTACGGATCTTAGTCCACAGTTGGCTGGCTCCAAAGCAGGATGGTATGGCAGACAAGCATCGGAGAAGAGAAACAGTTTATCAGTTTATAGCAGGCGGAAGGGAGCAAAGCAAGCGAAGCACCTTAGCAGCTTCTCTCTGCCCCTTTTATATTCTATGTAGGTTAACAGGATTATGGTGGATGCCAGAACAATCAGCAGACTGAGGTGGATGCCAGAACAATCAGCAGACTGATTTAGTAATCACCGACCCTTAGTCCTAGCATTGCAACTTGAATCTGTCAGACACTCTAGATCCAGCTACTTCTGAAGAAGCCCCACCTACGACCACATCAATACGTGACTTTCACCTTGTCTTCAGACTCCGTTCAGTTATGACCAATTATCTTAACAATAACTTTCAAAACAAAAGAATTTAGTCTGGAATCACCATCACTTGCTATTTCTCTCCTGTCCCCTTTTTGGGAACGGTTCTTAAGTCTCCCCTGTGCCTCCTGACCTTGGCACACAATAATGGGCTGGTTATTCTGCAAGACGGATCTGAGCTGGAGCTCCCTCGGGCTGCAGGGCATGCTCTGTGGGCAGACGTCACCCAAGTGGTACTGCTCTCCTCATGGCACCCTTCAGGCTGCGCATGACCTCACAGTCCACCCAATCAAGGGACAGCTGCCAGGTTCCTAGGCCATAAAGTTACACTTTCCCTCTCTTAACTAGCCAGGAAGTGGGTATTCAGGCATGATGCAATGGTTTCAAACTTTTAATCTATTCATTCAGTTATTCATATCCAGAGGACTCAGGATGGCCTATTTCATTCCATGGTTTATAATCTCCTTCAATCTGTTTTCCTCCTCTATTTATCTCCAATTTGGCTGGCAGAAAGCCCTTCAAACTGGCTGCAGTGTCCTTTAGACACATCCCTAGCATTCTAGGGCCCTTCCTTGCTTTGTGATACAAAATATTCCAGGCTCAATTCATACCTTCCCCACCCCTGCCTAGGAGCCAGCCATGTCTCCAAGAAGCCTGGCATCTCAACATCCTGCGGTTAGGCATGCTTGCTGCTAGTGGGCGTCACTGCTTCTGGGCCTTCCCAGTTGGAATCCATGTGTGCATTTTTACACACACACACACACACACACACGATATGTACTACCCTATGAAAACTGATGTCTTTACATAAGCATCTTTTGTTCCATCCCAAGATGAGAGTTTACTCCTTTTGCCTTGACTCCTACGCGGAGAAACTGGCTTCTAATGTCTCCATGTGTGCCATGGGATCAACCCCTGCACATGACCACCCCGCATCTCCCCCACCACTCCCCCTAGCATGCACCCCACGCTGCCCAGCCCCCCTCCACACTTGGCTCTGACCTCTGTACCAGAACCCAGCCTCCCCTGCACTGCAGATCCTCTCTACCTGCCCTGTCTCACAGAGGGCTTCAGCACTGCATTGTTCAGTAGGAAGCAGAGCTTAACTGACTTTTAAACAAACGGCTCCTTTAACGGCTGTCATCCCTTGTGCCCAATGTATGCATTTTCAGTTTAAGAAGAATAAAAGACTGCATTGCAGCAGACGGAGACAAAGTGAGGTGCTTTCTTTTTTCCTTTAAGTGATAAAAACAGATTCTAATTATGTGCAGACGGCCTACTCAAGTCCTCAGGGAAAGTACAAATTAACTAATTGAAGGCAATTTTAAAAAAAAGCAATTTTTAAAGTCATCAGAAAAATCAGCTTATGCTCCATGATTTATTTACACGGATTCTCTAACTGAAAGCTGAGCACTGCATAGCTGCCACTGACAGAGGCTCCACCTGGCCAGCATATGTTTCTAGGCTCCTGACTTTGAAAAGCCCAGGATTCTATTTAAAATTTAAAAACAAAGAGAGAAACAGACCAATTTTTCAGCTTTGAAACAAGAATCTCTGTGAGAGACAGTCTTGGCAGACCTGGAATAAACACTACACAACCCACAGGGAGGGGGACTGCTGTTACAGACTTACCGATTGCGCTTGTATTTCCTTCACGCCCCCCCAAAGGCTCCGGGTAGAACAATGGTTCTGATAAACCCTAGCTTAGCAACTTTCAGGCTGAGGTCTCCTCTTGGGCACAGGTGCTACATCCCCACCCCCGGCCCCAGGACGGCTCACACCGTGTGACTGCGCCCTCCGCACCACAATGCAGGACTCACTCAACAGGGATTCTCTGGATGTATCTGGGGATCTTCTAGCTAGTGCTCTTCAAAGCGTGGCCCATGGAGTAGCAGCAGACTACAAGCTGTCACGGCTCTGCTGTGAGATAGCTCTACACACACAGACGATGCACTTATACTCAGCTGACTCTGCCCTTTCAGCAGTGGTTCTTGTCACCTGTGGTGCAACCTGTGACCATGTCAGATGCAGCAGAGTAAGTACCAAAATCCTCGGCAGAAATGGTTCTTTACCCCAGGCAGCCAGTGTTGGGCCAGGATGAAGAGGCTTTTCCTATAAGGGGCAGGTGGCATCTTCAGGCTGTACAGTCATATGCAGTCTTTGCCTACAATCTTCTTTTTTATCTTATAAACCTTTAAAAATATAGGAGCTATGTTTAGCTGAGGGCTATACACAAACAGGCCCAGACCTGGCTGACCCCTTCTGCAGGCTCTGGCTATGGTGTCACACAGTATCGCTTCTTTTTGTGTTCTTCATTCTTATCATTATCACTGCTGTCACCATCCTGTTACCGGGCAATGTGTTGAGCTCTTGCCATGGGCAGGAGCCTGGGTTAGGGCTGTGGACGGAGGTAAAAGGCAATCCTGTCTGCACCAATCTTACAAAGCAGACCGAATCACAAAGGACCACGCTCAAGTATATTCTTTAGAGTGGAGAACATAGGGTTGTACTATGTGTTGTGAGAGCTAGCGTTTTTATGAAAGAAAGGAAATGAAATGCAGAAAATTCTGATAAGAAAAACAACATATTTCTGATTAATTCAGATTTGGGAGCTATGCAATCCAGGAGGTATATAGACAGTGGTTTCAAGAAAAATCATAACCTAACTCCTAATGCTTTTAGGTGGGTAGGATAAGAGGAAGGCTTCAGCCTTTTGGGGATGACAGGACTACTTGTGACAGGACTGTGTCCAGGACCAGGCTAGCATACAAGCATTTATTATGCAGACCTGATAAGCCAGAAGTATTAATCAAGCACCTACTTTGCGGCAGGCTCAGATAAAGGTCCTGGGGCCAGAGAGATTAAACTCACAGTAGTTCTTGCCTTCAAAGGTCTCAGAGTCTCAGTGCAAGAGAAAGAGCAGGGATGAAGAGCGATTCACACCCTCATCCAGCTTTTGGCAGCTTGCAACAGATGCCATGTCAGGTCAGGACATAAAAAGCCCACGAGAGGGGAAACAGTTACTTCTAACAACAGCACTGTCATTTTATGGAGACATAGCCTGGTAGGAAAAACACAGAAAGGTCAACCAAGACTATTTCTTGCTCAATGAGCAAAATATCTTCACCTAGTTTGGAATAAGCGCTGCTTAACATAACAGATTATGATACAATAATACTGTTCTATCAAAATAAATCCTGGTGTAAAATTTTTTTTTCCTATAGCATCAAAAGGTTATAATAAGGGAGGAGGGAGGAGAGAGTAAAAAGAAAAAGAAAGTAACAATAATTAAGATGTGCGAGGTACATACACTAACCTCCGCGGATGTATGTACTCATTACATACTCCGAATGTAGACTAACAAAAGTAAATTTAAAAAAGTTTAAACAGCTGAGCTGCTCCTTACCTAACAAGTATATTTTTCTTTCACCAAAACCAAAACAAATATGACAGAAGCAAAAAGACATGAGCTTCTCGCTTTCTCAAAGCTATTGTGTAAGGACTATCTATCTATCTATCTATCTATCATCTATCGGGACAGGGACTTGCTAAGCAGCTCAGATTGGAGCACAGGCTGGCCTTGAACTCTCGTGTATCTCTCCTGCCTGTATGTCCTGGTGCTGGGGTCATGCCTGGCCAAAAATGCCTTTTCAACAAAACCCACTGGCAACTGAAACAAAATAATACACAGAACCCCCACCAGCCCAGCTTCAGCACGAGCAAGGTCCACCGCCTGCCTTGCTGAGGCCCGGCACTGCGCTGCGCAGGGGGTTGTGGTGCTGGACATACACACCTGTGCAGCTGTCAGAGAGAACCTGCTGCCCCTGACTCTGACACTAAGAAGGGAACTGCTAAGCAAACAGCAGGAACTGCCCACGGGGCTGGGGAGACTTCACAGAGAGCAGCAGGGCTGGGAAGGGGAGGACGAACAGGAATGTGCTCGCCAGGTACACAGGGGGTGGGTGCGGCAAGCAGCGGGCTAAGTTCGAGTGAAAGCTGAGCGGGGAAGTCAGCAAGGATAAAGGCACAGGAGCCTCACGGGTGAGGCCTCTGCAGACAGTTACGTGAGGGTCTGGCAGCGAGGACCCAGTGGGGACTAAGGGACCGAAGGCCAGCAGCCAAGGCTTTGAAGGCGGGGGTGTGTAGCCTTCCTAAGATGCAGGGAGTGAGGGTGTGCCGTGCGCGGCTTTAGGCAGCTGCCTTCTGCCCGAAGTGAGCAGAGAACTGGAAGGAGCGCACTGGCCGTGCCCAAGGCTCCCAGCTACTTCCCAGCAGCTCCTGTGCTCAGGGCGTCTCGCAAGGCAGCAACAGGCGGGAGAGCTGCTGCGCCGCACTGTCTAACAGAGAGCAAGTCCCATGTGGCCAGTTCTAATTTGTGCTTCAGTTCAGACCTCTTGTAGGCCAAGAACTGAGGAGGCACGGCAGGCTCTCCTCACTTGACTTGGCCCGCCTGGTCTCCCCCAGAACCACAAAGCAGCCGCTCCTCCTTGCCGGTGCAAGACCCCAAGACCACCTCACTTTTTCACTTGCGCCTTACGTCTGCTGGCCAGATGGCCTCACTGCACTGGGACACTGTGTGACCCTGCTACTCCACTCAGTCCCACCGCTTTCCTCTCAAGAGCTCACCACGACCTCAGTAACCTGCATATCCAGGACTCCCTTTACATACAGCAGCACCTGGCCTGCTCCTAAGCCCCCGAGGGCACACTGCATGAGAAGCAGCAACTCATGGATTGGCTTCCACGAATGCGTCTGCACTTTCAAATCCATTTGACAAATGTGCAGAGAAGAGGTCCTGAGATCCGGGACTTTCGGGGAGCTCCCCTCCCCACCACTAACTACGAGGAGGAGAGCTGCCCGTGCCTGAACTGAGTAGGCACTGCGGATACGATGGTGGCTCTTTGCCAAGTGTCTATATTCCTCTGGGAATCTGGACTTTCAGGTTCGTGCCAGGCAGAAGGTGCCCACGTGGCCAGCCCCCAACAAATCATTGCATTCTGAGTTAGTAGCGCCCCTGGAGGACAACACTTGACATACCTTCGTGAGTGCGCTTTGCGATTTCAGCAGGAAGAGAGCCCTAGAAGCTCATACCTGCTCACCTGAGCCCAGACACACAGCCTGGGATTGGGAGAGACACACCCTGCTGAGTGGCTGTGGACAAGTCACCGAGCCTGTGGAGCTCCACTGTCCTCTCAGCTGTGGGGGCCCAGAATAAGTCTGCAGGAGATGGGTGCCAAGCAGCAACGTGGGCTCAGAGCCCAGGGTGCAGTCTGTTGGGCCTCTGGTGACCCAAGCAGGGCCTCATGAGGGACGCACTGGCCATGGACCTGAGCTCACGCTTAAGGACAACCCTTCAGAGGTGATGAGGATAGGTGGCGCAGAGCCCAGGGCAGAGCAGCTACATCGGCTGCCTGGTGGGCAACAGCATAAAACCAGAAGCAATGGCCTGGCCTAGGTCTCTGTTTGGAGAGTTGTGGCAGGGGAGCTGTGGGTGAACAACCACACCTAGTGGGCTCAGCCTCCGTGACCCCGAAATGAGAAGTATCTGAGACCACGGAGTGGCCAGCGTGTGGCACCAGCACTCCTGCAGTAAGCATTGGCCATGGCCCAGCACATGGCACGAAGTGCCCGCACACGGAGCTGCGGCAGTGAGCTCTGTGCGCCAGCCGCGGTACGGTACTCACAGGCGCTTCTTATCCACCACGCGCTTCACCCGGATGGCTCTTTGCTCCGAGTACAGCTTGCACACTCCTGGAGAGGGAGGACACCAGACAGACACATTTAAAATGGCTTCTTGGGGCCGGCGAGATGGTTCAGTGGTCTAAAGCGCCTGCTTAGGAGGGCTCAGGCGACTGCGGGGACTGCAGTTCGATCCCCGGCACCACATGCTGCGCCAGCGCCACCACCAGGGCAGGCTGAGCCAGCCACAAAATGAATAAATAAACAAACAAACAAACACAACAAGCAAAACAAATAAATAAATAAATAAAATTTAAAATAAAATAAAATAAAATAAAATGGCTTCTTGGGCAAAGGAACCATCACATACAATGAGACACGACAGCCTCCAGCTGGTGAAACTGCAATCTGAGCCACACCTACTGTAAGATGCCACCCTCGACCCTTAAGAGGAAAGGAATTACTTTTCAAGTAGTCTTCAATGAAATCCAGAACGGCAGTCCTGTGCTCCTTCACTTGCTGCGAATGGATTTCCTTGTGGGCTGGAAGGGAGAAGGGCAACGTTCAGAGTGGGGACAGCTCGTCTGCGCCAGTTACTTTATTGAGGATATTTCTAAAAACAGGGCTATAAACTAAGTCTTGTGTCAAGGGAGAGCACATTTTTAAGAGTAAGATTTCCTAGGCTTTAAGAGTGAAAAACTAAGTCCATAGGAGAACTGCAGCCACCTAATTTACGGATCCGTACAGTGCCTCGCGACAGCATTTGTTGTAGCCCCTGCTTGAGTGCTGGCCCTGCGGGACTAACAGGAGCTTGTGCACACGCTGACTTTCAAATAACAGGTTAGATCAGACGCGACCACACAGTCCGTGACCTGTATGTCCCGTCGCCCCTTCCCAATATACCCAGAATTCCTCAGACTCCAGGTCAAACTGTCCCTCTCAGCAGTCACCCTGACTCCTAGCCAAAAGGATGCCTTTCCTACGTGAATTTCTGTGCAGAAGTCTGCTGAGACGACCTCATGGGAGTGCACAGACGGTCTCTTTGATGTGTGCTTTTCTGGCAGAAATGTCCACTGCTTTCACCACACTTTTACGCTGTTTTGTTTTTTCTATCTCACTATGCAGCTCTCACTCATAGTGAAGCTCCTATCTCAGCCTCCCCAGCGCTCAGATTACAGGCATGTGCCACCAGGCCCAGTTTTGGTGACTGGCTTGGTGCAGGGCTGGCACGATATGTGGTACCAGGGATTGAACCTGGGTTCTTGCCCTTGCCAGGCAGGTGCTTAGACCACTGTACTATCTACCCAGTTCCACACCACACTCTTGAGTGGTCCACCAGAACTCTCATGGAAGGACCCCAAGCAAGTCATCGTCATGAACACAGTGTCTGGCAAATGGAATTCTGTGCCATTAATGCAATCTATTGGCCTGACTGCATTAACAAAGAATGGAGGAACCGCCATAACCTGGGAATCATTGCAGGCCTCAACAGGGACCAAACCTAGGGAAAGAGAGACAATGAGCACCCACCTGGTGCCGGGTGCAGTTCTAATAACGCTGCAAGGGTGTAACTTAGTCCTCACAACGACCTTAGGCAGATACAGCCTATGACCCTTTTGAGACAGGAAACTGAGGCCCAGGAGGTGAAGCGAGGCTACTGGAAGGCAGCAGGGCTGGGCACGCTGCTCAGCAGCCAGAGCTCATCCCCGCCTAGCGGCTGAGGCCAGCAGAGCTCAGAGCAGCACCCTCCACCTTTCCACATTGCCTGCCCTGCCCAACAAAACACCACACGGGCAACATGGGCAGTGTCCTTGCTGATCCCGATCTCACTACACTTCCAGTCCCCTCTGCAGAGGTCTCACCTGTCTTGCTCCTCTCAGATGATCACTTTGAACAACTTAGGTAAAAACGGATCAGGAAAGGAAATACTTAATGTGGGTTTCTTCTTTCTAACTTTCTCATACTGGGCATTGGACTGAACTCAGGGCCTTTGCACTGAGCTAGTCCCCAGTCCTGTTTCACTTTTCATTCTGAGACAGGGTCTCACTAAGTGGCTACACTGCTCCAGCTAGGCTCCAACGTGAGATTTTCCTGCCTCAGTCTCTGAGTGTGCTGGGTTACAGGCATGTGTCACTGTGGCTGGCTGCATTCAGAAGTTTTAAACTCTAATTCTTGATCAGAACCTAAGAGGGAGCTATGAGCGGTGCTGCCGCCCGGATCTTGGGCAACTACTCGACGTACTCGTCCCACCTCCTGCGTCTGCAGCGCACGCTACCTTCTGTTCTGAGTTGTTGAATTGCTTCTGAACAGGTCCTCATAAATATCTGAGCATCCTGGTCAATCTGGTCTCGCTCCGTGTCTGTCATCCTCCCATAGTCAGACATGATATGGCTAAAAGAGGAGAGAAGAAGAAAATGAGTGGGCACCAGCACATGGCATCTCAGCCCAGGAGCAAGGGGAGGAACCGGTGTCCCTGAGCAAGTGAGCAGGAGGCCAAGGCCTGGAGAAGGAGGCAGAAAAGCCTGGAACAGACCCAGGCAGGTGGAGAGAAGAGGTAGCCTGATGCCGGCAGGTTCCGAGTGAAGCTGCAGGCCAGGTAAGGGCAGAGCTCTGCCTCTGAGAGCCCGGGCAGCTCTGGGGGCATCAGAGCACAGCGACTGAACTGGGTCTACACTGGCAGTCACCCTGGGGACTGTCTGGACGATCATACAGGGACACAATCTGGGGCTCTGGACACAAATACGTAAATATGAGAAGCTAGCTTTGGCTGCTATCTTTCAGTATTGACAAGCAGTCCTCAAAACTCACAATAATAGAGCTTTTAGAAACAAACTGCATTTTCCTTGATCTGCTGGGGGCAGATCAAACCGGCCGCTGGTGCCCTGAGCTGGTCAAGAGAGCACTGCCAGAGTCCAGAAAGACATGAAGAGAGCCGCCAGGGTTCTGGGTGTGCGTGCGTGCGCACGTGCCTGGCAGATCCCAGGAACACCGAGTAGGTGCAGCGAGCTGTCTGGAGTGGAGGTAAACGCGAAGCCCAGGGGGTCTGGTCCGCCTGAGTGCACAGGAAGCTGCCAAGGACGGGGTGCCAGAGAGGCCAGCAGAGGCAGGGCCTCACCTAGAGACAGCTCCTGAGCAGAGGGCTCCTAGGATGCTCCAAGAGCACCAGGAGACTCGGAGGGGCCACCTGACAGTCACCAGAAGGGATGGAAGCTTGCGGAGGACGCGGCCTCAAATTACACTGTCACAGTTAACAAAATAATTACTTTTTTGAAAAGTCAAGAACGTAGTAATTACAAAACAATATGTCCCCATAGGGTATACATATGTAGATTGAAAGTGTGAATTATTTTATTATGTACAGAGAAATCATTTTTTCACAGATCTCTATTTATCTAGATACCAGACTCAATTAAAGGAGATTATACTGCGGATAGGTCTAGATTAGTCAATTTACTTCATGGAGAAAGGAAAATCTTAGATAGTAAAGTATGTTTCCTGGTTCAGAAATGTGAAGGAATATATTTTTACTTAGTTGTCACAAAACCAAGAAAGGTTAGTATATCAAGAAAGCACAAGTTCAAAATCATGAAATGTCATTGATACTTTTCTGCCCATTAGTCTAATATACAACTAGACACTTCCTGAGGAGAGACGCAAGAGCAGCAACTGTTTTACACGCTGTGGTAAAGATACTGAAAAAGTACTGGCAGAAGTCTAATGCCACAACCTACTTCTGCTCTACAAAAATTAGGTTAACAGACTAATTTCATAACATATTTTGGACCAGAGCTATTCCTTGTAAGATCAATCTGCCTAATATGCATTATGAAGGTAAACAGAACTCAACAAAATGTAGGCACTGCTTTCCACACCCTGCATTAGGCAGGTACGCCTGCAGCTCCCACATATGCCTGCATGCTGCAGAACCAAGGCCAGCCGTTGGGAAGCTTCCCGTGCACAGGCGAGAACCACTGCTCTTGGCACTTTCGTACACGTTTACCTACTTCTCGATCTCGACAAAGTCGGTACCACTGTAACCCCCCTTTACACACGAAGCAGCTTAGGCGCAGAGAAGTCCTAGGGCACCCAGTCAGTCACTAGCAACCCGAGAAGTGAACAGGACAGGCCAGAGGACAAGTCGGTTGGTGGGGGCCTCCGCACTGGGCAAGGCTGAGCTGGAGGAAGACAAGCACAGCAACGCCACATTAGGGGAAGCAAGGGAAGGTCGGGCCAGGGGACAGATCCATTTCTGTCCTCTCTGGTACCATGCAGGAGGAGGTGCTCAGCAGGTTGCTGTGGGACTGGCATGTGAGAAAGGGGTAGTGGCAGGGATCAGGAAGAGAAGGATGTGAGAGGAGCAGCACAGATGCAAGAGGCAAAGCTTTGACCACCCCTGCGACCTGGATCTGGGTGAGCAAGAGGTGATACAGAGAGAAGAGCAGAGGGTGCTGGAGACGGACAGGAATGATCAATGCTAGCCAACTAGCCAATGACGAACATTCATTGGGAACAAAGAGACCAGGCAATCAGTCTCTTAACCATTTTCTTAACTGCTTTTTTTGGTGCGGTACTGGGGATTGAACTCAGGACCTTGTGCTTGCCAGGCAAACACTTATTCTACTGAGCTATCTCCCTGGCCCTGAACCATTTTCTATTAACATCTTGGGAAACTAAAGTAATTTTAAGGAATATGGAATCATGGGGGCAGGGAGATAGCACCGTAAGTGCCTATCCAGCAAGTGCAAGGTCCCAAGCACCACCAAAAGAAAAAAAAAGGAATACCTGACCACTTTCTGAAGTGCTACAAAGAAAACTCCCGCAGCACAACTGCCATAAACTGGGACCAGGGCTGACGACAGTTCCCAAGCACGGGAGCGCACGCCGCAGCCCGTGAGCTCGGGTGAGGAGAGCAAGCAGCCTAACGCTGCAAGAGCAGGCTGTCGCACACCAGGCCCTCCAACGTCCTTGTTTGCTTGGATCCTACTTTAATTTTTCTCAGTTATTTAGTCCTAATCCTCTGATTAGGGCCCTGTGAGAAGACCAGGAATAGAGATAGTGATGGAACAAGAGCCCCTGGGATTGAGGAGCTGGGCTGAAATGGAGTCAGGGGTGAGGAGCCTTCCAGCTGGCTGGTCTAGCGCCAGGGAGAATCAAACAGCGGCGTTCCCATGCTCTCTGACCTAGCGGCCCTGCCTGTGGCCCTGCTGACGCTGACGTGCTGTTGTCCTTGCTCCCTGCCACTCGAGACCACATCCCACCTTGCCTCCTGTCTGATCACCCTGCTTCCTGTTCTCTGAGCATTCCCTTTTCCCTCGCCAGTATCTCCTGGGGTACCACACCCCACCTTCTAGGGCCACTGTGCTCTGCTTGGGGGTGCCCTGCCTCCCTCCAGGCACTCACCTGACCATGGGCATGCTACTCTGTCACTCCTACGTGAATTAAACACGGACCCATGCTCAGACGGCCTGGCCCAGAGTGAACACTGTATGTCTTTGTTAGTTACTATCCACTGCAAGTTTTTCAACTGCAAACAAACATGGTGTTATTCCTCTTGACCTAAACATGAAGTAAAGTCAGTTCTATTCCTTGTCTCCTGCCAGCTGCTACCCGACCTCTGCCCCGTTTGGTAAAGCTCCCAGCAGCATTTCCAGTCCTGCTCCACTTCTGAATGAGCTGGCATGGACTCGCCCTGAACAGGCCTTTATCCTCCCTGCAAGGCCTGTCACTGAAGGCTCCCTGGTGGCTCCGTCTGCACCTCCCTGATGCTCCTCTCCCCCGACCTAGCAGGGCAGGGGACGCCTCCTTCCCAGTTTGTTCCTCCCTGGGCCTCTGTGAGCCCACAGGGTCCCATCTTCTAGGTGGCCCTTCTGTGAACAGCTCCTAGCTCCTTTCCCACTGCACCTGCAGGGCAGCGCAGGGCTGTCCCTGCACCTCTCCACTCTCCTCCCACTCTTGGTGGCTTCATCTCATCTTGAGGCTTTGCAGACCAGCTGCACACTGACAAGCCCCACGGTTATACTTCAGCCTGCGCCTCTCCTTAACCTGAGACCCACTAACCCACCTGCCTGCTCGGCTTCTTCAGACGCTGCATCTGCGTCGCAAATGTGTCCACAACCGAGCCACTGGCCTTTCCAACATGCTCCCTGGGGCACTCCCTGTCTGTGCTGGTGGCAACGCCATCCTCCCACACCTTGGGGTTAACCTTAGTTCTTCCTTTTATCACCCAGCTCACATCCACTCTGTGGCAAATTCTGTTTGCTTTAACTTCAGAGTAACTCCAGAGTGGGGCCCCTTCTTGTTGCAGCCGCTGCTGCCTCCGTGGTGCACGCAGTGGCCCCCTAACTGTGGCCTCCTACCATGCCTGCACCTCCATGGCTGTGCCGCACGAGCCACGCAGAACGGGCCACTCTCCCCAGCTCCTCTGCGTAGGCCCTCGGGGGGCTTCCCACCAAGAGTAAGGCACAGCCCCGAGTCTGCTACAGGATGCTTACCCGACATGCAAGTCCAGGCGCCCCCTGGCTCTGCACGGGCCCATGCCAGTCCCCACCCTCTGGCTCCACACATGGCCTCCTCTGGTTCTCTGGCCTGTAGTCACACACACACACACACACCCGGATCTGCAGACTTGCTGCACCCTTTGGAGTGGTCTTTCCTCAGACACAGGTGCTTCTGAAGCATCGCCCCCTTCACAAGGCCCTCTGTGGGGCTGATGCATTGTGTCAACTTGAGATGTGGGAGGCCTGGCTGGATGCTTGCTGATGCCGCCCCAGAGTGACTCAGGACAGAAGAGTGTAGGAAGGCTTCAGAGGAGCTCAGATCTTCGCAGCACCACCACCACTTTCTTGGAGGAGCTCTGGCCATTGTTTTCTGCTGCCATGAACTGCTGCCATCTGCCTTGGAGCCAGCCAACTATGGACTGAAACCTTTGCAAACTGTGAGCTAAATAAACCTTTCCTTCCTTAATTTTGGATGCCAGGTATTTTGTCCCAGCAACAAGTAAAAAGTAACTGAGACACTATCCCCAACATACTTTTATACACTTGTACCTTTCTTTGTGTTTTCTATTCCTCTTCCCCTCCCATTCTCGAGATACTCATCTTGCTTAATGTCTTACATATTTTAGGGTGTTTTGTGGAGGTAACAGGGATTGAACCTATGGGGGCTGTTGCGCTGAGCTATATTGCCAGCCTTCTCCCTTTTTTTTTTGAGAAAAGATTTTTCTATGGCATCTAGGCTGGGCCTGAACTTGTGATCCTCCAGCCTCAGCCTCCTAGAGTACTAGGATTGCTGGCAGGCACCACCACGCTATCCCCAAACTGAAATAAAGGTAAAAACGTTTGATCATCTGTTCACTGCTCTATCCCCAACCCATAGCTAAGAGGGTTAGGGCCAGGGTCATGCAGTGGACAGTATGCGCTGTGGTACAGCTGTAGCTGTGCCCCCAGGGAGCCTTCCAGAGGGGACTGCACCGCCACCCCCAACCCTGCAGCACTGCCCTGCTGTGGTCTGGATCAAGGCCTCCTGTGGGCTCAGGCAGGGCTTGTACTTGCTGTTAGGAGCTGGGTCTGGAGGGAAGAGGTGGGTCATGTGTGGGACCTGGAAGGGGTTGTTCCCTCCCAGTTCCTCCCTCCACCTGCAGCTTCCCAGCTACTGTGTCAGACCAGCTACTCCCTGCTCTGGAGCCAGCCAACCAAGACCGAGACCTCAAAACCATGAGCCCTTGAAGCCTTCCACCTTCCAATTGCGGACATGGGTGATTTTGTCCCGATGATGAGGAAAGTAACTTTGCCCTCCTCCAGAACGCCCTCGAGCAAATCACAGCACCAATGGCAGTAACATGTGGGTTCTGAGTCCAGCGCCCACGGAGGAAAGGGATGGGCAGTGTGCTACACTTCCATGTGGCCATCAAGTGGCAGCTCTCTTCCTTGATGCAGCCCCTTCCCCATTTCACCACCACACTCACATTTCCAGGGGATACGTGGAAGGACACAGGAGGTCCACAGCCTCCTGGGGAATGAATAGGGAGTCTGGTTCTCAGTGAACTTGGGGCTTTCCACTACCCTACGCTCCTTGACCTAGTACCTGGTCTGGTTCAACACGCAATGCTACGAGACCGCACTCCTTCTGAGACAATGGAGTAGGTGCGCAGGCCCGGTGCCTCTGCCCCACTTCTGTGGGCCCTTGGGCCTCTCCTTCTAAAAGCGACATGAATGGGAGGGGTTTGTGAAGGATCGGAGTCTCTCCTGCCCCTCCTGGAAACCAGCTCATCAGAAACAGGCCAAAGGGGTCAGGGGCTCATAAATCAGCAAGGTTCTGCTTCTAAGTGAGCGTGCACCCCACAGACAGAGCAGACTAGCAAACGACTAACTCCAAGGACATCAGATTAACATGCTCTGATTCTACATTTTGATTTAATGGAAACAGCACAGTGAAACTAAAAAGGTGTCAAGTTTAATTTGCTAAAACCCATTACTCAAAAGATGATGTTCCTTTAGCATCCAAACACATAACCTTTAAAGTGGAAATAGAGCTGTCATTCGTTTAGTATAAGCAACATAAGCCAAGAAAGATTTTCCCTCAAGTAGGGTCTTGTTTTTTAGGATACTGTGGAAAGCAAGTATAAACCAGAGAAGCTGGTGTAGAAGCTATTTTTAACTAAGATTATTCAGAGATCCAGCCAACGGCTACCTAGGTTGCATCCTATTCTGCTTCAGTAAAATGTCACTACTAAAAACAAACAAAAAATTAAATGGGTCAATAAAGTCTGAGCTCTATGTTCTGGCAAAGTCATAGCTTCCTAATTATGCCAAACTAACACGGTCTCATGGCTCTGCGGCAGTATTCATACAGGCTGCCCTTCACTTCCGGGATTATGTCCATGGAAGACGCTGCAGGAGCGGGCCGGGCAGCAGCTGCATCGCTGAGGTGGGAGGCAGGGGGATGAGAAGGCCAGGCTGGCATCAGGCTGCCAGCTCCAGGAGAGGCAGCCCAGTAGACGGGGACAGGTGGCAGAGAGAGGACTGCTGTCCTCTGGCCCTCGGGTTCCTACAGCTCACTTTCCCCTGGACACCCTGCTTCCACGTTCCTTGCCCTCCACATGTGGAGGAGCAAGGACTTCTCTGACTGTCTCTGGCCAACAAACTGGGCACGTATTGGCCCCCACTTTTCTCTCCGGGCTATGCCGGCTGTGGGCCGCAGAGTCCTGCTCTGACCCTCTCTCTCATGGGCCACTGAGGAGCCTGCCTGCTGGCTGGGCTCCAGGCCCTGTGACTGTTCAGTGACACTAACAGCTGAATGTGGGTAGCTCAGGAGCAGCATTCAAGGCAACTCCCTGCAGACCTACGCTCTGGCTGTCACCCTGATTTTACCAGTGACGGACTGATAAGATGTCACTGTTCGGACTCCTGCACCTGTGGCTCCCCTTGCTTGGTCCACCCATAGAAAACAGAGGGAGGTCTTTTAATGTTCAATAGCCCATCCTCTCCAAGTGCATCATAAGTGAATGGAGTTCTAACTCAATTACTATCTGCCAAGGGACCTCTGTGCGCCAGGAAGGCTTACTGACATCTCATTTAACCTTCACAAGCCCACTATCCGCCTTTTATCAAAAGAAAACAGGAACAAAGATGTTAGGTGAGTCATGTCGTGTACTGCAGATGAGTAATGCATGGCACAGCAGAGACCAGGCTGAGCTGCGACTGGCCCCAGAGCCCATGCTCTTTTAAAGGGACTGGAACAGGGTTAGGTGTGGGACTTTTGGGATTCAAGGCTGGCAGTGACCCATCAGATCCACAACAGTGAGCAGGGGACTGAGCTTCTACATGAACGGAGGATAGGGCAGGACTAAGGGCTCTGAGGCACAATAAGATGCTTAGAGGGCAGAGCTGGGATTCACCCCCGGCCAAGTCCGCTACCACTGAAGGGGGCTGGGTGGTCAGGCCCATGGCTCATGGGCTGAGACACCAGTGGAAGTCGGGGGAGCTGGAAGGCAGTGGTGGGGGGACCTGGCCAAGCACACTGACGCAGCAGCACCATCATCAGCGGAAGCATGGCACTACTGCATCCGCACACGCACACCCCGTCTCCTCTGAACTGCCTGCCTGCCTCCTGGGGGTGGTCACCGCTCTGCTGACCGTGCAGTCTGAGAAAGGCCAACTGTAAACACACCCACATTTGTGGGCCTTGAGTTCTGCTCAGCTACCTTTGTTCCCAGACAAATGGGCACAAAAACAGCCACAGATAGTGTGCAGAGGCACGGCTGTGTGCAGGCAAATCTCCATCAGGAATACTGAAATCTGGATTTCATACAATTCTCACATTTGGTAAAATACTATTCATGTTATCAGTTTCCCTGACATTTAAAAGTGCGAAACAATTCTTAGCTAACAAGCAGTGGGCTAGAACTGGCCACAGGCGGGAGCTACTGAGCTCCAGTTTAGAGGGAGGCACCGCATCCTACGAGTGGAAAGGCCCTCTCGGGTTCACGGGGTTGCTGGGGTGGCTGTGCCAGGACGCCAGTTCCAGCACTCACTCTGCTGGACGCCTTTTCAAAGCCATGTTAACAACAGAGCTCTATGAAGGGCTCCATGATCACTTCTTAAACCAGTTTCCAGGTACTAAAAAGAGAAATTGGAAGTTGACAGGTTTATATCAGTTTTATAGTTCCCAATCCACTGTGGCTTCCATTTTATGGCCTATCAAATTAGTACACACACACACACACACATATATGCACACACCCCCAGCGCTTTACAAATAGAGTTTACACTGCCATCTAGCGTTAAGCGACTACTGTAACAGAGACATGCTAAAGGTTTTCTTCACATTGTGCATCAGGGTAATCATTTAACACATTCCAAAATAATACAAAGAAGTGCATTTAGAAGGATAAAATTGCCTATGTTAACCCTAAGTGCATAATAGCACTAAGAACTATTTAAAACTCCCTGGGGGTGTATTTTCTCTGTTTAAGAGTTTCTATGATGTATCTCTACTTTTGAATATACTGACAAAGTTAAGTAAGAAAGAAAAAAAAAGAAACCGCCACAGGTTTCTTCTAGATCCTAACTCTGAGAGGAAGGCTCCTGGAGTAAGGTTCCCATCTTGTTGAAATGCAACCTGAAGAAGAGGCTCCTAGTCGGCCACGTCCTGCGTGCGTCAAGCTCAGCCTTTCCACCATCCGCATGGTGCACCTGATGAGAGGTAAAGGCTGCTGCAGCCAGGAAGGGCGAGACGCTGCTGCTCTATGGGCTACTGAGCGCCAGGGCCCGGACACTCTCCCAGGAGCCGTTCTGGTCACAGTGCTTTCTTTCTACGTCTACCTAGTCTTTCCAAAAGGCACTTTAGGTGGTTTAGTGAGCCTCATCGAGCGAGAGGCTGACTGCCCTTTTCATGGCTGCCTGTTTGACACAGAGTAAGCGTCCAGGAGCAGATCAGGAGCTGAGTGGTGAGGGTGGGCAGACAACTGTAGGTTTCTCTTTTTAATGCAAAGTAGGGACAAGAGAGACAAAAGGGCCAAAAACAGAATCCTGAGTAGATGGACAAAGTGAAAAAAAATAGAATAATCAGCCAAAATTTGCAGCTGGTCTTCTGTATTCGTGAACATGTTCCTTTTAGCAGACTCAACTACTAAAAAAAAAAAAAAAAAAAGCATTCAGGCAAAAATAAATGTATCTGTAATGAGTAGGTAAGCCCCTTTCTCCTGGCTGGTCCCTACACAATATGGTACGACACCTACTGACAGAGCCCCTACCTTGTATTAGCACTATCAGGAATCTAGAGGGGACTTCAGGCCTTTTCATCAGGGCTCGAGCATCCAAGGACTAGTGCCCTGCCGGAGGGTGGCCCTGGGACCCAACCTTTTGCTGCTCCCAAAGGTGACTGTACTACTCTAAAGGAAGACCAGGAGTGAGAAATCTGAAGAAATGGAAAAACTGTAAGAGCTGAAAAAAGGCTGGGAAAGTATTCAACCTCATTACCAGACAAAGATAAATTTGAAATGTAGTGCGTTCCCACCTCAGACTTCAGCTACTATTGTTTAAATTAAAGACCTAGCCACACTAACACCTGCAAGGACCAGGACACACACAGCTCCTGGGCACAGCCACTGGGAGTCAGGGCTACTTTAGAAAACTGTTGGGTAGTTATTTTAAAGGCAAGTGCCCATGTTGCCTCATGTGTGGCCCAGAAATCTCATTCCAAGGCGTGCGTTCAACAAATATGTATGTCCAAGACCAGGTACACTGAGACTCACCTCACAGCTCTTTATTTGTCGTATTCCTCAATTAGCAATGCCTCAACTCTCCCTGTTACAGAAATAAACTGTGGCAGTCTGACAATGAATGGCATAGCAAGAGAGAACACTGGCACTGCTGTGACATGCTGTGTGAAAGAAAGAAGACACACAAGACAGTGTACTACGATTCCAGTTTGTACTCAGTTTCGGAAAATGCCAGAGTTTGCTGGTTAGAAAGCCACAGATGAACTCTGGGAGGACTATAAAAGAAAACAATAAACGAAATAGAAAACAAAGGAAAACATGAAAGAAAGCAATAAGGGCCACAGGGCCTAACGTGTTTCCTCTCTGGCCCTTGGCGAAGGCTGCTGTCTGGGGCACACTTCCTCCCTGTGTTGGGCACCGGGCGAAAGAGAAGGTGATGATGGGCGGGATGGAGGAGGAAGCGAGGGCAAGCACGTGCTCTGACGGGAAGAGGGAAAACAGCCTGCTCCTCAGAGCAGCTGGGGATCCCCAGCGCAGCAGCATTACAGAGGAGAGGCAGGACAGCAGCCCTCAGGAGCAGAGGGAACCATTCCCTGCAGAGAGGGGCACCTGACAGCGACCCTGCAGGGCTGGATCCCCCTGAGAGGAGACCAGATGCCATCTCCAGGCCCTATTCGACAACCCTGTGAAGCTGAAAACATTCCCAGCATTCCCAATCCTGGGACTTCTCTACACTTTCTGATGAACAGTACCTGCTGCCTGAGTCACTGTACACTTGGTGCTTGTTTTGCCCAGCCTTACAACACAAGCTCCATGAACGCACCAGGATTTCTTTCATTTCTGATGTACCCTAGGACAGTTCCAGGCATGGAGCAGGCATGAACGAGCGGGTGAATCCACAGAGAGAGAAGGATGAGGCTGGAGCAGGGTCTCCGTGCCCCCAACCTCTGCCCCCTGGGGAGAGCTGTCCTGTGCACTGTAAGAGCACAGCACAGCAGCAGCCTCCACCACAGGGTCCCAGGAGCACTTCTCTAACCAGTTTTCACAAGGATGTCTCTAGATATCAGCAGGCCTTCCTCGAAATCAGCCGGGCTGAGAACCACTGGGCTAGAGGCAGACTCAGGATGGCAGAGTTGCTCATTCATTCACTCAGCAAATATTTATTCATGGTAAGAGACAGGTGATCAACTCTAAACTCTAATTCCCACAAACTACAACTATTATAAATGACAAAGTATTATCATGAAATAATTATAAATTGTGATTTGTGTTACGGCAACACAATACAGTAACAGAGCTAACAGAAGAGCTCTGCTCATGAAAGATGGCAGGAGAAGGCTTCTCAGAAGATGGTCCTGGAGTCTAAAGGAGACACAAGGAGAGGGGGACAGGGCGCACCCGGAAGGGGGCTGGGCAGGAGCACCACACTAGGCCTAGAGGCAGGTGGGGCCTGAGGTGAGGTCAGAACACCAGGGCAAAGCTGTGACTCAGTGGGTGCTCACAGAGGTGCCGCTCTGGTGGGGCACAGTCCAGTAAGAGTTTTGAAAAGACTATGGCTGCACAGTGGTAGAAGCCAGACCTAGGCACCAAGATGAATGTGGTAGGACAGGATAAATCAAGGCCAAATCAAAGTGGCCAGCCTCCTGCCTGTAGCAAGGGTCTAAAGTCTGTGCGAGGCACAAAGGAAGATGGCCAGTGGGCCTGAGGCTGAGCAGTGATGCTGAAGGGAGGGACAAGAAGGTGAGAGAAAGAAGTATGCTCATGAGGGCACCGCCAGACAGCAAAGCCATGGTCCCAGGACCAGGCAGCAAGACAGGAAAAAGCAGCCTAACAGCTCAAAAAGCTTGCTCCTCACTGGTTCAAGAGAAAGACATGAGTGTCCCCAATTCGTGTACTGCACTGTGAGTGTGAGGAGAGTGTTGTTCACTAGGAAACCACCGTGCCTGCAGAGACCAGCAGACCAGAAGAGGCCACTGTGGCAGCACCTTGCCTGGGCCACGGGGTGGCAGAGCCCTGGCTCTGGGATCTTCCTTGAGGCGTAGATATTCTTCTGCCGTGCAGCTCTCAGCTGTCAAGGAAAATACGAGGACAGAAAGCTCTGAAACAATGGTAGTACAGGTATAAAAGAGAACGCAGTCCCCAAAGTCATGGCAAAAAAAAGTATGCACTTACCTATAAGCATTAATATAATCTTTCCTGTGTTCCAGAAGAAAATCTTTCAGTTTGCCAATGTGAGAAATCTAAAATTAAAAAAGTAAACAGCAGATTACAAACGTAATAAATTTTTAGACTCTCGTGTAGTCACCAAGTTGTGACTTGGTCTCCAGCAGCAGCCCTTCTCCTCACTGTGATGATCTGCGACATCAGGACAGGGGAGCTCTCAGGATCATGGAGGTGAGACTAGACAACACATCTGCAGGCAGGAGGTCAACAAAGGTCAACACACTTCCTGTGTGTCTCATACCTCCTCTTTTAAGAATATCCCTTCCCAAGTGTTCTGGGAGTGGGTGCAAAGCTGGGAGCTACAGGAGTACGAAAAGGGCCTCAGAGCAGCTGGGGTGGAGAAGGGTTGGGAAGATGAGTTACATCTGCCATCGCTCTGTCTGCTTCCAGGTATGAGTAAAGGGAGCACCAGGCACAGGTACCAGGCTCTCTGCTGTGCTGGCTGATTGCTGGTCTAACACAACCCACCCTACAGTGCCTACTGTGTGCCTGGTACTGTGCGTGGAGCCAGGAAATCACACTAAACAAATAAAACAAAGAGGAGTAGGGAGGAACCCCAGCTCACGCTGCCAGGCACATAAGCATTTCCAGAGGCGGAGGACAATTAACTAGCCAGGGCTGCATCTTCCTCCGACGACCACTCACTCTCCTCCCTTTCTCCCACTCTGTACTCCTGCCAAGCACACAGGGCCAGCCCTGAAAGGTCTGCTGAACTTCTGTCTCTTCCAGAAGCTTTTCTGTCAAGGCCAACTCAGCCTGATTTTCACCATGCTCTGAACTTAGAAGGGCTTTGCTTGCCACCCACCTGGCACTCAGTTACGCCTGACTACGCGCTGACTTCACTTTCACACACGTGCCTTGGTCACATGCAGAATGTCACAGGCAGGGCTGCACAGTATTCCCTGCAGCTCTAGGCTTAGGTCGCATAAGGGAGATCAACAAACATCTGTGAGGTGAAAATATGTCTAAACATGACACAGCACCTTTCACAAAAGAAGGCATTCCAACACAGCCTAGGTTATTATTATCGATGTGGTTCCGAAAGGCGTCCTAAGCCTAAGGGCAGGAATCAGGAGAACAGTGGAAGTGGCTCCCACACTCGCACAGCTGACGGGTGATGGGGGAGCAGGGCCAGTCTCCCCAGGGCTACACGCTCGCCTTTTTGCACTCCTATCCTCCTGCTTCCCAACAGGTGAGCTATGACGGTCACCGTGCTCGCTAACAGGCTCAGGAAAGTGGACCTCACACACAGACGGGCTTGCCCGTGGCCACACGGCCCCCTTGCAAGGGGCTCAACATCAAGCACAGGGCCGAGTCCAAAACTGGTGCATTTTCCAGTACACCACAGCTGTCCTCACACTCTGCTCCTCTGTTCCACTTCAGCTACATTATGAAATCTCACCTTTAAGTCTTTTTTTTTTTTTTTTTTGTACCAGGCATAGAAATCAGAATCTTGTACTTGCCAGGCAGGAACTTAAGCTGCTGAGCTATGTCCCCAGCCCCTGTTAAAAAATTTTAAGAGATGCATAGCAGGGCTTTATTGTACCCCATGTAAGAGCTGATAAGGTGAATCTCCTGTTCTAAACCTTCAATGGCCTCTACCCCTTACCTGACCCCTGCCTACCAGGGCTTAAACGCTCCTGACCCCTCCACCTGGTCAGGGGCCAGGTAAACAATGATAAGGAGCAAAGTGAATGAACCGTTAGGTGCGAAACATGGAGCGTCAGTGCATTCTGGCTTCCCTTTGGGATTTTGGCCTCTTTCCTATCAACTGATTCCCCCCCCCCCCCAATCACACACTGGTGGTCCTCTGGCAAATCAGACAGCAGAGCTGCTCTGCTCTGCCACAGCCAGTCCCTGCCCCCCCCAAAGTGCTGCCCAGGCACACGTCGGCACGCGGGCTTCATGCAGACTTCAGCCACCACTTGGGCTGATTCCCTTCACAGCCTGCAGCTCCCAGCGGCTGGACAGCCGTCGTCTCTGCTTCCCCAGCACTTGCTGGCCACAGCACCCATCTCAGTGGAGCCTTCAGAGTTTTTCTAACTGTGGGATAAACAGTGGCAATCACAGAAGGCTTTTCTAGCCTCTTCTCTGAAAGCTGCTCTGGAATCTGTTACTATGTGTTTAGTTACTTATTTGGCTACTGAGTACCCGACACCCAAGGTTAAAGGAGGAGGGTGTATGCCGCTCAAGTCTATAGAGGTTCTGGTCCATCACCGGCGGGCTCCAAGGTGGGGGCCACACGGCAGAGGCAGCAGAAGCAGCAAGGGAGAGGAGACGAGCCTCTTGCCGTGTCTCAGGCTGCAGCCAGCCTGGCAGGGCAGGGCAGGGCAGTCCAGTCAGTGGACTGATCCAGCACTCGCCTCTCTCCGTCCTGGCACCGCACTAAGAATCACTCAGACGCTGTAGATTCAGGCACCTCTGAAAACGCCCTCAGGCCACGAGGCTTTGGGGGGCCGTCTAGACACAGACCATCACACCATGTTCCATGGCAAAGGGGGAACTAGCATAGTAGATAAACTAAGGCTGCTCATCAGCTGACCTTCAAGTAGCAGATTATGCTAGGGGAGCCACGAAGTCCCGCTGGAACGCAAGGGTCCTTGAATGTGGGAGGCGGAGAGGGAGGAGCAATGCGGTGTGAAGAAGATGATGTTACGCTGAATGCAGGAAGGGGGCCCAGGAGACCTGGGAAGGGCAAGGGGACAGATCCCCAGGCCTCTGCGGAGAGCAGGCCTGCCCACAGCCCAATCTTACTCAGGAGTCGCACTCTGGACACTGACTCACAGAACTACAATACGTCTGTGTAGTTTTAGGCCACAAGTTTATGGTAATTTGTTAAAAGTTGCAATAAGAAATGAATATATTTATCTAGTGCCTTAATCTTCAGAATAATTTTCAGAAGTCATAAAGCTTCTCACAGAAGATTGATTGATTGATTTCTGGTACCCAGGATCAAACTCAGGACCTGGTGCTTACCAGGCAGGCACTTATGCCGCTGAGCTATCTCCCCAGCCCTTCCACAGAAGTTTTCAAAGGTCCAAAGCCACCTACCATACCCGTCTACCCCACTCTGTTTCTCTTTTGCTCTAGGGGGCTCGGTGAACCAGTTTAAAGGACGAGTGCCAGGAGCAAGGAGGCCCAGGGGTGAAGGATGAAAATGATTGCAAGAGGTTTCTGCTACAGTCCACGTGCTCCTAAGTTCCCATGCGCTCTTGGTAGGAGGCGTGAAGAAATTACTGACTTAATAATAACGTCAATATGATAGCTGAGTACTTGACATGAGCACTGCGTAAAGAGCATTCTATGTATCAAGAATGAAAAGAAATAAAGGAACTATCAAAAGCTTTTTAGGCATTTGAGAGCTCTGAAGTTTCTATTATATTCCTTAAAAATACATATCAAAATCAAAGAAAATCCGTAACAAAAAGTTTCAATAGGCTGTCTAAACAGCCACAGTTAAATCCACAAATAGCATTATATGATAGGATGTATAAGTAAGTCTGTACAACTTTATACAAAAATTATTTAACAGTTTAATCACATGACCGTCGTCAGTGACCTTTAGAAAGAGTCTTAGCCAAGCACTGGTGCATTTATCATTGGGCTTAGTTCTATTTTTGACAATACACTATGACAGACTGCCTACTTCACACAGTCCTGGTGAGCTCCTCGTGAGAGGCTGAGTAGATGTGTGCCCCGGACTGCTAATGTTTACACACGGGTGCTAATTCTGAGTCACTTGTATGATAAGGAACTACGAGTGTAACTAAAGACAACACCTCTTTCAGTAGGAGAGAAACTGCTCTGGTGCATAAGTCTGATGAGGAAACCACAGTAAAAAGTAAAATACATCTGCTCTTTAAACCTTGTGTCAATTTCCTTGTCACAGTGTCACTGAATGGCATGGGGAAGAGGGCAGGGAGAAGGGATTCCTGACAAGGTTTCACGGGACCAGGTTGAAAACAAGATGCGACTGTTGAGGCCAGGGTGTGCTACCACGTGGGGTGGGGGGCTGAGGGACAACTGCATGCC
The DNA here is from genome assembly GCA_004027915.1 of Capromys pilorides. NCBI lineage: Eukaryota > Metazoa > Chordata > Mammalia > Rodentia > Capromyidae > Capromys > Capromys pilorides. Next base: position 7,709 of record PVKN010000242.1, on the reverse strand, counting down.
TTTGCCAACTCCCTCCACCCAGAAGTCAGCTTCACTCTACCCAGAAACCCCTACTCGCCCTTCCAGATTCTCTTAAGTGTCACCTTCTTCATAAAGCCTTCAGAATACCTTCTCAGTCTGTGACAGACACCTGCTTATACATCCGTGGCTACCATCGCTACCGCAGAGGTATTTCTGTGTGGTGCCCACCAGACTTCCCTTAAGTCCCTGAGGTCAAGACCTCTGTCCTATTCATTATTTTGTATCCCCACAGTACCCAATTGTTGGAAGGGGAAATGAAGGTAAACCCAACAGGAAAGGCTGCAAGACTGATGAACCTTAACATGCAAGCTGGATCAAAAATGTAGAAAGTACCGCACAGACTGTGCCTGACAATGGAGCAGGCAAACAAGAGGACAATTGAGCTGCCTGTGCAAAGCAGTCCCTCAGGGAAGCTGGCCAGGTGTGTTTGGAAGGTGCAGTGACGCCACAAAGCCTGTAGCCTCATGGGATGTCTGTGTCCCCAAAGTGGGCCACCTTCCACCCAACAAAGGGTCTGTACTTTCTATCAACTATGTCTCCACCCAGGAGGATAAGTTATGGACAGAGAACTGAGAAGCCCGTGCTTCTAAAACTACCATGGTGGCTAAAAAGGAAACATAATGGAATGCAACATTCTTACTTTACTTCCCTGCACCAGTACCATGAGTGGGCTGCTCCACTTAATTCTAACAAAAAGTATTTTCCTAGTGGAAAGCAGTAGAGCCGGCATGAGCCCCCTCGGTGCCAGAGGCTGTCAGGGTGCTAGTGCGCTCAACTGCTGTGTGTTATTACTACACTGGTTAAAGAATCTCCCACTCAATTGTGAATGATATTAACAAATTACAATTTTTACTCAGGTGTGATAATGGTATTATAGGTCAGCACACTAAGCATCTGCTTTGGCAAGTGTAGGGACCAGGGTTCGATCCCTGGTTCTGCATGCCACCCCCCCAGCCCCCACCCCCCCATGCACAGAGCTGGGACTGAGTACAGGCATGGCGGTGCTTGCCTGTAATCCCAGCACTGGAGAGGCCGAAAACAAGAGGATCACTATGAGTCTGATCTGTAGAGAAACAAACCAGTCGTGATGTCACCCTCAGCTCCACATAAGGCCCAGGACAGGAGCAGCTCTCGGCACAGGGCTATGTGTGGCCTGGGAAAAGCAGGACAGACAGAAACAAGTGGGAACACAGGGAGTCAGCTGGTCCTTGGGTCCCAATCCCTGCTCTGCCACTCACTGCAGAAGTAGAGGTCTGGTGCAGAGGAACCCAGCCAGATGACACTCCTGGCCTTGCCCCAAGCTGCTTTACCTCTTGGGAGACAGCAGTGTGCCTGATTTACAGCCCAGAGAAGGAATGAGACCTGCCCTTTCCTCCTGTCTTTTCAGACGAGCCAGCCAGCAGAGGGGTTTCTGGCCCAACGCCACTCATCTTTGGTCACAAAGCTAAAGCCAGCCTCTCTACTTGGCTGTTGGTTCTCACTCCTCCATTTTTCTTTCAGGTAGTTCCAATGCTAGGCTGGGAATAAAGGGGCGTGCTTTATTAGCTCCTCTGAACTCTTAACCTTTGCGAGCTGAAGTTTTGACCAAATTGCTTAATCTCCCTGGGCTTTACTACAAAGGAAAAGGGGTGTGAATTACTTCTTAAAAAATGGCACAAGTGACAGTCACTTTTCTTGCGTGCCTACTGTGCAGCGGGCATCAGTCTATGTGGTAAGCACTCACCATGTCCTTGCTTCTCCCACACTGGGCCGGTCCTGTGTCTGTCCCAGCTCAGCAGACACTGAGGCAACACATGACGTACGACTAGCTCAGAATAAATGGAAAGTTGTCTGACTCCGACAGCAAATGTCCACGTGTCTCTTCACACAGTTGGTCCTGCTGTCCATCTGAGCATGACAATGTCTCTGAGGACACTTTTATCAAAGCGTAGATGAGACATTGAGAACAACGTAGTTCAGGAAACGGGGCCACAGAGTTAGCAGTCGCACTCCAGGATCAACCGCGATCCGACTTTTTCATTAAGCTGATTCTTAACCAAACAAGCTCAGCATCATCTTAAACCTGTATCTGGCTCATTCATCTTTCTCTGAAGATAAGTCAAGTGCACTTCTCACTGATTTTATTTATTTATTTATTCATTCATTCATTCATTTATTTTTTGCGGGACTGGGGTTCAAACTCACGACCTTGCACTTGCCAGGCAGGCACTTGTGTCATGGAACTATCTCCCTGGCCCCCTCATTGACTTTATTTTAAAAAGGTTAATTCTACAAATCATCAAAACATTGAATTCCTCCACATAACCCATTTACCAGAAAAGTAAAGCGATTCTAAAACAGCAGTTGTGTGGTGCCTGGATGAGGCACCACTGACAGGAAAGAGACACTCTGGTGTTACCCATCCTTCTGCTTTAGGTTTTACTAGGAAAGACCAACAAGAACAAAATACAGGGCCACGAGAGAGCTCAGGAGACTAAGTGCCTGCTTATGCAAGTGCAGGGACCAGGGTTTGATCCCCAGCATGGCATGCCGGCTCCATCCCAGGAGTGCTGAGCTGGCCACCGACATGGTAGTAGAGCCCTGTAATCCCAACGCTGGGGAGGCTTAAGACAGGAGGATCACTATGAGTCTAAGTTGCATAGTGAAACCCAGTACAAAATACACACACAAAAAAATCTTAAACCCCACCTGTAATGCCATGATGAACTCAATCTGTTGCCATGGATGCAGCACACTGCTGAGCACAGACTGTGCAGAACCGAGGCCACCCAGCGCGGTATGGTGTGGTCTGTGTGCACCCAAAATGCCTACTTAGAGCTGAATGCGGGCAGACGGGATTTGGGGGTGGCAGGCTTGGGTGAGCATTTGCTTTCTTTATATTTTTCTGCATTGAAAAACTGAACAATCCATATGTATATTCCCTATAATCAGAAAGTTTTAAAACAGGGCTGGAGAGATAGCTCAGTGGCATAAGTATCTGCCGGGCAAGCACAAGGTCATAAGTTAGATGTCTAGTACAAAAACAACAACAAAAACAAATGTTTCAAAACAAACAAGCAATTCTTCTCTAAAACAGTACACTGGTCTCCTTATTATACACAGATTCAAACCCTCGCTCTTGGAATCCTCCACTTCCAGCCTCCTGTTCAGGAGGCTCCGCTCTCCTGTACACATCTCTCCTTCAGCGGTGTCCCCATCTTGCCGTGATTTGTCTTCATGTCTCCTTGACATAGCAGCTGACACAGACAGACCCCGCCATGGTGCGACCTCCATTCCGCCCCGTGTTTGCTTGTTTACTGAGATGGAGATTTCGCCAAGTTCTTCACGTTAGTCTCAAAGTCACAGTTCCTCTGCTTCAGCCACCTCGGTAGCTGGGGTAAGAGGAATGTGCCACGCTACCCTTATCCTCAATAACACTGCAAATGATTTTCTTCTCTAGGTCTCTGGAGAGTTCAAAAAGGTAGATGAGCTGCAAGCAGCGAGTCAGCTGCACCCTCCTCCCTGTCCGCTAGATGGCAACGCATGCACCACAGCAGCAGCAGTAATGGGAGCTGCCTCACAAACACTACCGTTTTTTCCCAAGGGCTTTTAATGTTTCCCTAGTGTTTTCTTTTTGATCTGGAATCAAAGGATTAAGCAGGTTAACTGTTCTGCACAGGCCAAAGCTGAAATGGCATGGTTTTACATACACACACACACACACACACACACACTTCAGACAAGTCCACTGCTCGCTGGGCCACGCGGACACAAAGGCAGAAGGGCAGCAGCTGCTACCTATGTTGTGGTGGCCACAGGCCTGCTTGTGTGTGAGTCACCCACACCACAGCCTGCCTGGATGTTCCTTCCTGGGTGCTTTGTAAATCCCCACTCAAGATAAGCCCTAAAACAAAAGCCCTGTACAAAACAGTGGGAGTCTTCTCAAAGAAAGCCCCTCTTTTAACTTTAAGGGAGTTCAGCAGTGGACAAGTGTCTTCTGCAGTGGTTTGACTTGCAAGCCCTTTTCTTCCCCAAGATGACAGGAATTCTGTTTGGCTGGCACTCTCAAGGCTTCCAACAAAAGCCTGATTGATTAGGAAACACTAAGTACCGATTTGCATAAATTGCCTCTGCAAGAAGCAAGCATTGTTCAAGATTAAAGAGACTCCATTAGTCCCTCTGGCATATTGTAAAAAGTTCCCTGTAACACAACATCATTCTTTTTTTCTTCATTCAATCAGTGGACACAGCTTGCAGTTCAGTTTAGTATGCAGCCAAAGGCACAGCCAGAACAACCACTGTTGCGTAAATGTTTGCCAACTGCTGATAAGCTAAAATGATTTTTCACAAGGGTCATGTTCCAGAGTTTAATTTGGAGCTCCACTAACTAAATTCTGAATCCATTCCTTTCAGTCTTAACTGAAAAACGCACCAATACAATTACTAGAAGTCTTAAAGTTCAAAACTAAGGCACCTCTGGATCCCGCTGAGTTCCTGGTGGGGGATATCTAGTCTGTCCCCATCCAAGCCAGCTCCCCAGGACAAGCGGCCCACAAAGGGCTTGGCACAGCCACAGACATTCCACTGCTCTAGCTGCCCTCCACTAGGGGCTAATATATGAGCCACTCCTCTCTTGCTTGCTTCTTTTGGCGACTGCTTTGAAAGCCGGTCCCTTGGGCTGGGTCTGTCTCTTATTGTTCCCCCCCAATTCCTATTGAAAAAAGACCTCAGTGATCACAGGCCTGAAGAAGTGAGGTCCTTCGGGCTTCAGGCCAACTTGGTGCCAGTCCTTACAAGCCCCTGTTGCTTGCACACCGCCCCAAAACACGGTGCTCTTCTCCAGCTTTCTAAGCCTCTGACAGCTTTTCTCTGCCATCCTCGGCTGCCTTCATTGCCTCTGTTCCTTTTAAACTTGATTCTCCCAAGTTCAACCTTGGCTCTCCACAGCTCTTCACAGAGCCCTCATTACGATCCGTAGCTCTATCTGATCTCCACAGAACATCCACTGGCTCTGACCTGTCTCTGGACATGCCACTGCCTATGCCACCAGTGCTTCCAAAGCAGCCAGACACAACTGCAGTCATGACACTGACTTTATTTATTTATTTTTTTGATGATGATATCTGATCCTTTTGAATTCCCAAATAACCATGTTAATATTATTAATATTAAATTAACTCCAAGAGGTGCTCATTTTGGCAGGGCATACAGTAAAATAACTATATTTCATTTAATTATTCTTCTGGATTGTTGACTGCTTTATTTATTGATTGATTGATTGACTGGTATTTTAGGAAAAGGTCTACAGGGTGTTCAGGGTCCCACTACTAGATCGGACTCTGATCTGCCTGTTTATAGTCTCTCAAGAGCTGGGATTACAGGTGTGCGTCACCACGCCAAGTCTCAATTGCTGTCTCAGTGCACCCTGGGGGTGAACTCCTGGCCCCTGCACCTGCTTGCAGGTGCTTTAATCTGCTGAGCTATTTGGCAGGCCCATGGCACTGACTTTAGCTCCAGCCTCACCTGTCCCTACTGCCCTGTCAGGCAATTAATTTACCAGCCATTTTCTACCTCCTTCTCTACCCACAGAAGAATCTGGTGGCTGGTCCCATCTGTCCCCTCTCCTTCTGTATGTGTCCTTGCTGCGCTTGGCCAGCTGTGTGTCACACTGCAGCCTTTCTCTTAGCAAGAGCTGCAGCTTGCTGCGAAGCTCAACACACCTTCACTGCAAAGCGGTCCAGGGTTCTGCCTGTCACGCACTCAACCCTTCCTCCTCATTCCTTCAGGGTCCAGCGTCCTCTTTAAAACCTTCATCTAAATAAACCCTTTCACCCAGTCTTCTGTCTCCCACGCTGCACTGGCTTGGCCTTGCCCAACACCCTCCCTCTATTTGCAAAGCTCTGTCTACTTCAGGAGTATCTGAACAGGTGGTACACAGAGTGCAACCCAGTGACCGACTGTCCAGTCTGACTTTCAAGACCAGCACAGCAGCAGGAGGCATCAGTCCTGCATGAAGAGCCCACAGCCTCTCCCCAGTTTTGTTCCAGGCTGGTCAAAAGCTCTTTTCACCCTGAATCAGGGTCGAAGTGCCGCGGATATTGTACAGCAGTGGTGAACTTGCCTGGGATGTGTGAAGGCATAGCTTCACCCTAGCACAGCCCCCCGAAATGTTCTCGTAAGCTGAGTTCAGCTACCCTGCCTTCCCCACTTGAGCCTCTAAGCCTTTCTCCTTCTCTAAGCTAAGCACTCCGAAACCTGTCAAGGGTTCTTTGGTGAAACGCTGCATCCGTGACTCCTGGCCATACTTACCACCTCTGAATGAAGCAGTTTCTGGGCTTCACAGATGTGGTAATTTCTGGGTAGACTCAGCACTTGGCAGGAAGCACCACCTTCCTTGTTTCAGACCTGGGGTCCTACCAATGTCACCTCAGAGCAGGCTCAGCTGCAGGCCCCTGACTCAGGTTGACTTTACCTCAACAAACATGACTTTTTCCAGGCATGCTGCTCATAAACCAGGTCTTCATTATGTGCGTATTTTTTCCCTAGACTCTTTGTCAATGGTAATTCTGATCATTTCACCATTCAACACATCTGTAATTTAAAATCAGCAATAAAAATGGAGTAGAGAAAGAAACTTGGACCTACAGACCCCTTCCTGCTGACAATCAGCTCAACTAGTCACAGATGCCCTAGGAGTCCATTTTGAAAAGTGTTTCTCCTCAAAAATATCACAGGGAGACTTTGCTAAGTGCTGCCTTCTAGAACCAGGCACTCTCTTCTCTTCACCTAGTATCCCAAAACAAAAGTACACAGCATAGGAAGGACAGGCCTCAGGCTTCACGACTGCTGGGTAGCAAATCACTGCTTTCCTTCTTGTGTGCCTGGAAGGCTTTCTTTAGCTTATCTCCTCGGCAGATATGCAAGGCATAGCATAGGCTGGCAACGTTAAGGCAGGAGGTAAAAGGAGGAAGAGGAGGAGGGAGAGGAAAAACAAGACAGACAGTGCTCACCCAAGGATCTTAGGTGGCATCACAGCTGTTCAGAACTCTCCACAGCTTGCTGAGTCCAAGGCTATGTGGAGTGCACGCATGTGTGTCTTACACAATTTCCAGGCTTGGCACCTGGCTCTGTTACTGTCCTGGGCCTGTCACATAGCCTCTTCGAAACTTCATCTATCAAAGGTGAACCTGAGACAGCACTGCTGAAAGTGACTTCAGGTTATTCTGAAGGTGATGCCTGCAAAGGCTGACACTGCATCAGCACAGGGCAGGCAGCCAGCGACTCTTAAGTTTTCTTCTCCTTCCTCTTCTCTGAGTTTCACCTGAAGCCATCTGGCAAACTGACCTGTCAAATAACAACTGTCAAAATTAAGACAAATTTGGGGTTGGGAAGATAGCTCAGCTGTCCAAGAGCCTGCCTGGCAAGCGCAAAGACCTGGGTTTGATCCCTGGTATCCCATGCCGTGTAGGCCTGGAGCCCTGGATGCGCCATTCTAGCCAGCGAAACCAGGTATGGTAATGCACGCTTATAATCCCAGTGCTGGGGAAGTTGAGATAGGAGGATCACTCTGATTGGAGCTGCACAGCAAGATCCTGTACCAAATAAATAAATAATAAACAAATAAATGATTTAGAAGATATATAAATGCAGTTATAGAATGAATTTGACTTTCATAAAGAGGCTGCTTCCATTCTGCCTAATACAGGACA